>JAJJMC010006637.1:1893852-1926041 GCA_023531435.1 Papaver californicum | reverse complement strand
GGTGGATAAGTATCCCTCCTTCGCAAAGGAATTATCGACAAAGTTTATATGATTGCAAAATATGGACCTCGATCCACATTAAGTCGTTTTCTCGCTTGTGTACGTTTTTGGGACCTTAGTCCTAGCATCCACAAATTTCGGTTACAAATTTGATACTTATCAGAAAGCGTGATGGGAAAATTAAGACCACCTCTTTGACAATGATTTTCCACAGACACTTAATCAGGTTGAAAGAAATACAGTCTTGTAGTCTTAAATGACTTGACCGATCACCTCGATAATAACTGTGTATCTACACTCGTGTAGATTTTGAATAAAACTCTTGATTTCAGTTCTTGATATTGTATCATTTTGGCAATACTCTGGGCATTGATGGTAAGTAATTTTATTGCTCTTTTGCAGTTATTGAATGGTTTAACTATTATCATGTTTCTGTTTGAGACGTGCTACACTACACTCATGTTACTACTAATATAAGATTTGCAAATTTGATGAGAAAGTCTTCCCACCGTTTGGGGAGAAAAGACAATCGCCTGAAAAACAGCATGAAGTATCCTGGTTTGCATAAAATTGACCAAGATGTATCTCATCTTGATGTTTTCAGCAGTGAAAGACATGCTAAAGATTTGATATCTTCAGAAATTACAAATCAAGTTGCTTCTTGAGAAGCCGTGTTTATGTAGTAGCTAGTGTGTGTCATTTAAAATACACCTCAAGCATGGATGACTAGTTGATTCAAATTATTCTGCTCCTCCTGAAAAGAAATGATCAATCACAATCATTGAACGACAGTGCTCTCGAAGATACTATCAAAGAAACATATGATTTCTATGAGTATATTTCTCCTGATAGAGAACGTCTCCGCAAAAGCTATGGAACCTCAAAATGAGGGGATTTCCATAAGGCATGCGTGCAATAGAGAAACACACGGTCATAATACAATGATTGTTGGTGATATAGTCAAAGTATCCACTGATACTGTCATAGATGATGTTGGTGTTAAACCACTCTCTATAGGGGAATGTCATCAAAGGAATGATTGATTAAATTGGAAAGGAGCGATCCAAGCAGAATAACAATTTTCTCGCTTAATTTTGGAACTGCAGCCAAACACTCGAGAATGTGAGCTTCATCCGCCATAAATGTGTGTTTGCAGTCCCAACCCCAATAATGCATGCCTTTATGGATATAGGTAGGAGTTTGTGCAGAGTGAGAAAATGAAATCAACTAATATGTGGCACAAAGTCTTTCACGGAAACTTGAGATGGTTAACAAAGAAACATATTCTTTGTTATAGATGCAATTACCTCTTTGGTATTAGTCTGGTAGTCTTTCAAGGACTCAGCATGCATCTAATGGTTGTGATTACTGCATATACATTTGTATGGAAAACTAGATACATGTATCTACTTGAAATTCCCTTGAGGATTTCAGTCGCACGTCAATAGATAAACCATACCATACCATATATATATTCACTAAAGCTTAATCGAGCCTTGCGAAGTACAAAATGATCAGACAGTTGTGGTCAATCATTTAAGTGAATACTTATTAAACCAGGGAATACGAACTATCTTATATGCCCATGAACACTGCATTTGCTAGATTTGATAAATAAAATATCAATTTGATTGGAACTCCTGAAAATCTCTAAAGCACGAAAATACTTAAAGAAGGAGTTCGAGATGTAAAATCTCGGTAAAACAAGGTCTCAATCTGTTGATTGAGCACTAGGATTCCATTACTTTTGTTTATCTTAAAGGTTTAGACGTGTTTAAACGGACAAACTGGCACATTGCAGTTGTGTGATCTCCTACTTTTGAGATTGATTGGTTTACGTCTCGACAAAGAAAATGTATCACTCTGTGGTATGTGTTACACTAAAATGTGTAAATGGTACAATAGCTAAAATATACTATGGATACCTGATATTGTTTTTGTAGTAAACATGTAAGCCTGGTTCTACCTAGCACCGATCGAGACATTGGTCCGAAGAAAAGTTCTCCATCTTCGTGGTACCGTTAAGCTTGATCTTTTGCATGAAAGATCACAGAATATGTCTCTCACAGAGAAAATCTAATCAGGTTGTTTAAGTTTTGATTTTTAGTAGGTTTTTTAAAGCCGCTAAATATTCTCATATCTAGTGGTATGGTAGTAGAGGATATTTGTTCTTCCTCCGATCAATTACGATTGTTCAGACAAAGCTAGAAGAGGATAAAAAGTTGGAAGAATCAGAAAATCGTTAAAGAAATTGCACATAAGAAGGTCAAACCAAGTTTTCTCGAGTAAAGGAAGCTACTGATGAAGACACCACAAGATGGTTCGTGGTCTCTATGCATTATCGGGCATAATGATCAACTGAGAATGCTACTCATCAGGGGGAGTAAAGTCGTAAAGACTATGGATATTGGGTATTTTGGACTTTTATATCGTGTACTCTTTTTCCTTAGTCAAGGTTTTTTCCACTGGGTTTTCTTTGTCAAGGTTTTAATGAGGCATGCGGGTCCAGTGCTATCCGCAGTTCGAAATGTTGTAGTTTTTTTCTTCGTCCTGGTTTTTGTCCCTTTGGGTTTTTCCGGACAATGTTTTAACGAGGCAACATCTACGGGTTTATCACTGTTCCAAGTACTCATATTTTTCTACATTCATGTTTTGTCCCTCTGGATTTTCCTGACGAGGTTTTTAATGAGATAACAACTTAGAACGATGATCATCATCTAACGAGTTATATATCCATGGATTTTTTTAAGATGTGGTTATCTGATAATCGCCGGAATAATTTGGTCCAATTTTTATCACATTAAATTTTTTTAGTAAGATTTTAACAAAGCAACATACTTGGAACAGTGGATCATCCAAAGGGAAGTGTCGTATGAATTCTCATTTGATGGATGACCCAGTATTGTTGGTCCCACTTTGATGCCTGCATGTATTTAGGGCATGCACTAGGACACCTAGCTATTACTTGTCATACGGATACTAATGGTAATCTCTTGGTTACTCATATATACCCTTTGTGGGTTAATTCTAATTGTAATTTAAGAAGTATGAATATTCTGTGAATAGAAAAAGGAACTCTCATATTTGTTCTCCCGTATTCTCGTTGCAATTTATATCATTCAGACTAAGTATACTTTTAGATATGTTTAGTGAGGATACTAATAGAAAGCACAAGGCTTTATACGGATCCACAGAGAAATAAAACCCCTTTCTCGTATCCACTTGCTCTTCTACTGTATGTTTGTTTCATCTGACTGTATAGTATACTAGTAAAGTGATCGTAATAGTGTTTGATCATGAGATCATTTTAACATTCAAGACGTACTCATTGATTTCGTAATGTTGTATCATTAAGGAAACAACAATAATAGGACCCTCGAACTTGATCTGGGGTTGGTGTTGCTGGTCTGATAGAATCTTGGAGTGACATGAAAAAACATCATAAAATATTGGCCTAATCTTGGAGTGACATGAAAAAACATCATAAAATATTGGCCTTGCATATTTTAACGTGCTGGGCTACTCAAAGACTTCAGACTACTTCATTCTTTCCTATATATATTAAATCGCTCCCTAAGGAATGTTCATTATCAATCATTTCTCTTTGTGCCCTGGATTATAGTATGGAATAAAACGGTGTAAGGTTAGAAGAAAAAATGAGTAGAGAAAGGAAAAGAAACATTATAGCTAAAGAAGCAAACATCATAATTATTTGGTTAAGTTTAATATTGAGAGAAATGTATTACATTTGGATTTCTTTTTATTTTTAAGTTTTTTTCTTGTCCATGAACGGTTGACAGAACATTCTTTCCATGACAAGAGATGTAAACAAAGATAGACCGGTCCGTTAGAAGCAATGACACTACGAATCCTATCTCTTTTGTTATAACTTCCATTAGAGATCAAGAAATAAAAAAAGTTGATGAAAATTTTGGGATTTTAAAGAAACAAATCAAAAAAAGGTATACCCATAGAACTGGAAGAAGTCCGGATGTTATATTAATTTGTCGTTTCAATAGTAGATTCGGTCCCATCTTTCCACGGTTTCCAGTCAAGTCTTGATGAAGGTTTTCAAGTCCTGAAATCATTGTAAAAGCAACGAGGTGAGAAGGTCGAATTCGGAACAGGAGGATAAGGAATAATTCTTCTATTGATCGGCAATCGCCAGCTAGTCTAAGGAAGAGAATACTCAATTTCGTCTTATTTTTTATTTTATTTCCCACCTCACAGTCAACTCAGGTTGGAAAAGAGACGGAAGGATCGGAACCGGTAACTCTTTTTATTATATTTCAACCAATTACAGCACTCAGTACCGGAATTTCCGCCAGCTGGTTAGACTCTTACATTAGCTGCTCTGAACATTGTTTGTCGAGTCAACTTCAATGTCTAACGGAATGGAAGAAGAGATGCTCTCTTTGTCGTCAGCGGAAAGCAAGTCCATTTCACTTCAGTCTACTTCCAATCAAGATTATGTTATCATTTCTCAGGCTGGTAAGCTAGTGAGTCAGAGGGACCAACAACAACTGGGAAAAATCCTTATTTCTCTCTTTTTATTGATGAACACAATGATGTAGTACTACCACCAAACCACCATCCTCTTATGTGGGGAAACACACCCATCTCATCTGGGACATGCGGAGCAAAGGCAACGAAATAACAATCCGAATCTGGTCCGCTGGTACAACACAATACAGGGTTTCCATTAGAGATTTCATCGGTAGGGCAGCCTCCTACGGGTCCCTCATATAGACATATGAGTTCTTTCATCCCTTTTCTTTTTTTTGATGATTACGATCAATGAAATTTCCCATGTTGCACTAAGTTACTGACGGATGTATGCATGCGGTCCGAGAACACTTTGGGATGAACACCCATCCGAAAAACTCCAACAGGAAAAGGTATAAAGATTGAAACTTCTCTCCCATTTGGATCGGAGAATTTATGGAGGAAATCGGGTTATAAATTTCCAGAAACCGCACCGATTATATAGCCAAAGGGAATAGGTCGCGCCTGATGACCGGATTCAAGGAAATTAATGAGTCAATCACTGACAAATCCACTTGGTCGATTCAGATAGATGTTCTATTTGTTTATATAGTGACTCTAACTAACTGAAAGTGGCCGGATAATCCAAAGATCTACCTCCGGTCAGGTTTGACTTGCTTACTTGTTATAGTAAGGACCTACTTGACTCAGCGGAAGGACTAGACCCGATTTTTCATAAATTAGAGTGACTGGCCTTTCCTTCTCCAGTAAAGAGAGGAGTAGAAAAAGCTGGGCGAAAGATAGGCATTGGCACTGGATTACTTTGTGGGTATTAATGTTCAATGATTCTTTTATCTTTTATAAGTAGGTAGAGAGAAGTTCAAGTTCCAAAGGTTCTGAAAGAAAGGACGTTCAACAGATGGATAGCCTAATTGACTGCAAGTTGAATAAGCTATGACCCTCTTTGAATCGTTTTGTAATATTCCAGTAGTTGCCGCAAGGAATGACATCGTAGCTCCTGCAGAAGTAATCACTCATCCTTTCAAGACCAATGCACTACCAATTTCATAATTCAAGACACAAATATTCTTTCGTTTCGACTAGTAAATACTACGATCCAAGAGGGGCGTTTTTTTTATACACCTAGGATATGGATTCTATATGAACCAATGGATCGTAACAAGTCCTTACTACTAGGAATGACTTATTCTTTCATTACTTCATCCTTTACATATCCCTTTCTTTTGTTCTCAGTGACTCATCAAATGGCACTCAGTTCATATCTTTAAGTTCGATCATTGAGACAAGGTTCAAAGAAAGGTGGATAAACACACTAAGTAAACTCATAATTAAAGAAAATTAGTGACACTAGAACCAACTACACTCGAACAAATATCAAACCCTTTCTTTGAACCTTGTCTCAATGATCGAACTTAAAGTTATGAACTGAGTGTCATTTGTGAGTCACTGAGAACAAAGGAGAGGGATATGGAAAGGATGAAGTAATAAAAGAAGAAGTCGGAATGCCATCATTAAAGCAAACAGAGCAATCGCTTATTTCATAGCGAAACCTAAGATTGCATAGCCAAAGAGTTGTTTGCCAATGACGGATTCTCGCCACAGACTGAATTAAATAACTAAAAACCTCGAAGACTCGGTTTTTAAAATGACAGTCAGTTTTATTGATATTTGGAAAGTAAATTGATATCCTCGATTGTCAAAAGCGTCATCCCTTTTTGAATAAAAGCAGTTGTTATAGGGGTGATCCGAACAATTTATTATTAATAGAAAAAAGGAGAGTCCCTTGCTTAGTTGACTCGTTGCAGATTCTCAAACGAAGTGAACTCTCTTCCTCATGTCTCATCTAAGGCCAGCAAGGGAGAGAGATAATGGGGGTAGGTATCGATTGACCGAGATACTGGATCCTCTTCCTTTCTTCCTCTTCTTCTACTGAGTGCTCGGGGGGTGCATGTGCAAGTGTGACGAGGGGGCAGAGTTCCTTTGGGAAGACAGACAGTTGTCTACGAAATCGGCTTCTTCCGTTGGGAAGTCTCATCCATTGAAGAAGTATACCTAGTAGCATAGTTCTTTCATCCATCTATTGGGAGAAAAAGCATATAGGAAAGGCCCAGGCTGGTCCAATCTTTTTTCTCGAAGGTCTTCGTTTCCGTGTAGAAGAACGACAGGCGAAGCCTGAGTATAGCCATTTATATCTTATCTTTCCTCTATTGTCCATATTTCCAAAGAATGAATTGGATCTCTCCCAGGAAATCAACCGAGACCATGTTAGTCGCAGAGAGCGAAAGCGGGTTAGAGCTTGAAAAGAATGCTAGCTTTCATTCAAGATTGGACGATGGAAAAACTAGCAAGTGATGACCAAGGTTCTACGCGTGCAGGGAAATCTATTGTGAAAAGGTTGGAAGATCTGGCCCTGGTTTTATCTGTCATACCTTCTCGATAGTTACGTACCAAAAGGGGGCATAAGCAATATATTGATCCCCAAAAAAAGGTATGTGTACTTTTCGCTTTGAAATAGGCTAACTAAAAAGGCTTTCGCTTCAGTGGTGATCTAGGGAAACCGCCAATACAATCTAGTAGACTAAAGACCCTTCTTCTTCGGGTTTTCATGCTCAGTCAGGTGATAGGAAACCGGAAGCATAGCGAGCGGCTTGCGGCCACCACCATTAGGTGCATCTCCGAGTTAAGGCAGTCCTACGCTGATCCAAGATCGAATACCGAAAAAGTGCTTCCATCTATCGAGAAGTTATGACAGATAAAACGTGTAGGTCGAAAAGAAAGCACCCTGTGATGAAGTAGCATGCCATAAGGCACATCCAGAGAATGGTCATTGTCAAGGAGATCTTGGAAGACCATTTCATATGTTTTTGATCCAATCGGGAATATGATTAACGACAAACGGCAGTCTACTTCTTGTTCCTTGCATTACCCGCGGGGTCGGGGTATGCTTTCCGAAACTGAACCATCACCCAGCTTTCCATATGAGTCATTTTTGTTCCAACTTACTGGTTATGGTTTGGTCCCACATTGAGACGATATTTCTTGATTCTCTTCATGATCAACTGTTGTTGGTGGCCCTCTTGAAAAGAAGTTTAAGGACTAGGTTGTAAATCTATTCTACCACTTACACGATTGAAGGAATGCCTACTGGATTTTTCATATTCTTAGTAGTTTAATTTAATGAACTTTGTGGATGATGGGTTATCTGGTTCCTGAGCGTCATCTGGTGATTCAGAAAAGGTTCAGTCATGTTTCTTAGGTGCATAAGGTCGGCTGTTTGGAAGTCTTAGTTTTGCCGACTTAGTTGCTCCAGAAGAACGCCTAGACGCAAGTGAAGTGGATGATGGCTTAGTTCATTATGTATTCTTTTTTTATTATTGCCTATAATACAAAACTACTGCATTTGGTTTGTCTTCAGCTGGGCATGCGAGTCCTCCAACTACCGCTTCAAAGCAGCGAGTGTAGCATCCCAAGTATACAGCAGCGCGTCGTCCTTTGATCTATCGATGGATTCTTAAACTTATTTTGCTTCTACATGGGGTCGTGCATCATTAACGATGTGAGTCCTTCTTCCCCTGTCAGTAATCTCCTACATCGGAACTTTCTCAAAAATAGGTCCTGACAGAACTTATATTATAATAGGCTTAGCTGCTCGAAAGGCTACAAGACTACCGCTAGAGACCTGAACTTCGAACCTTCCATCTTAGATATTCTTACTTAATGAATAAATAAATTATGAAGAGCTACAGCTTTCATTCTATGATGTGAGGATGATACCAATATGTTATAAAAAAATGAATATAGCTAACTGAGCGCCAAAAAATCCTTCTATTTTAAGTCGAAAGCAAGTAAACTTCTTCCCTAAAAGACATTCTTGGACAATCGACTCGTTCAACCATTAATAAGTCTTCAACCGGTGACTTTGGAAGAGTTATCGAAGTGCCTAGCGGATCATACTATAAAGACTCGATTAATCATGGGGCAGAAGTGGCGGTAATCCGTTGAGTTCAAGGCTCGATATAGCAAGCTCTTCGTTTCAAACCAGAGAGACAACGGTCTACAAACTCAGGTGTCCCGCAGATAGGGCTTGTGCCTTCAGCTGTTGATCTAACATTCTTACTCTTTCGTATGTAGTTGTTCTTCCTACTAACTCGAAGACCAAGAGATGTATATGAAGATTCCCCTAATGAATAGTTGTACTTTTGACCAGATTAATTCTGGTTAACCTGTGAACAACGCTGAGGAATCTCTCCAAACTGGAGATTCTAGTGAAGAAGGCGATCAACTACTTGTGTTCTTTAGTTCTTTCTTGTATGAAAAACTAATTGTATAAACAATTAGATCTCTAGATGCAATTTCCAAAAGTACTTTGTTACCAGGATCCTCTTTAAAATACCTTAATCACCTCTATTTTCTCACTCAAATCCCAACAAAAATCATAGGTAAGATAGTTTTCCCTCTATTTGAGAGCATTGGCTAGGTTAAAGCATCCAAGGGAACTTCATTAAATGTGTTATTCGCCCTTATTGATGACCCCATTTTAGAGAGGTGTAAAACTAGACCGACTGGGATCTTGTCACTAAATTCAATAGCTTAGTTTCATTCCTTTCCAAAGGAGGATTCTATAGAACAGGAAGGGATGACTATCTTTCAATTGAGGGAAGGGACCTTTTCTCGAAAAACTACGGATGTGCGAGAAGCTATGATATTCAATCCTAAAGAAATTTGCTCTGGGCCTGAATTAGACCTAAAGCTTGCGCTGCTTTTTGGCCCTGCGACTCTTTCCAAGGCAGTAAACTCCCAACCTTTCGTTGGTCAACAACCAACAAAAAAAGAGAGTTTTCTTCTTCGAAACACCTACATACGTCGGTAGCGGATCAATTCCAACGAGCATTTCAAACAACTCCTACATCTGTCTGTCTAGGGGGAATCATTCAATCTTTATCCATCATGCCTCAATTAGATCAATTTACCTATTTCATACAATTCTTCTGGTCATGCCTTCTCCTCTTTAATTTTTATATTGCCATAATTAATGATTGTTCAGGCCAAGCATTCACCAAAAGCAAGAAGTATAGCCACTCCATTCCTCTCACCAGTCGCAAGATCGCTACTTCATTCATGGTGGTTTGGCCAATCATGGGCCAAGAAATATTGAATGGTGATGTGGGTGGGGGTTTCCGAGGAATACAAATAAACTTTAGGTTTTTTCAGATCATTTGGTTCATAACAGGAGTCTTATTCACTTGTAATTCATAAGAGATGTTGATTCCATTTATTAACAGAAAGATCTAAGTGGAAGTGAAGAAAGGTCGATCAGTTGGTCCTATTGAAATGTCAGAGTCTCCTAGGCTTAGTGAGGAAAAGTTCGTTATTGAGTCAGCTGGGTTACTGATTGAGTTTCGGCTCGGCGGTTACTCGCTAGGAACTGGTGATCTTGAAATGTTTGGTGAAACTGGAGGAAACGTAAAGCATGTTAGATCGTAAAGTGCAGGATTTCTTGGTTTTATTTCTAGGTATAATCGGCTTGATAACTCTAAAAGTGGAAATATTTAAGATGATACTTTACTCCTCTCTGAGCATTAGTTAGTAAAGGTTGGATCATATTGAATGGTTGGGCAGGAGATGGTGCTAGTGAATAAAGCCTAGATCAGGATAAGGCACGTGATATTGATTCCATCCCCTAGACTCGGACCATCTAGACTATAAGTTCTGCTAAATTATAATTCACCAAAGTTTCATTCTTTTAAGGAATAAAGCTCACAATTACAAAGAGGGGCAGGGGTAGAGTCTCATTTCTTGGTCAACCCTCATGAAAAGAAGCTAGACTTTTGTTTGGGTTCCTAAGTAGTTTGATAGAAGTAAAAAGTAAGAAGATCCTATTGGAAGTAATTGGTGCATACGCGTGACAGATCTTGCAGAGTAGAAGGGTAGTAGTCTAGGCGTTACTTCTACTTCACTTCAGATACGAAACAAGGTTCTCAACCGCTTCTTCTTATTCTACTCTCGCCAAGAAGTCACTCATTAAATCGGCATCTGGACGAGATGACGACAGCCATGCAGCACCTGTATGAAAGTCAGTACCATCCCATTAAGGACGGTTTAGTTCATATGTCAAGGGCTGGTAAGGTTTTGCTCGTTGTATCGAATTAAACCACATGCTCCACCGCTTGTGCAGGCCCCTGTCAATTCCTTTGAGTTTCGGTCTTGCGACCGTACTCCCCAGGCGGAGTGTTTCACGAGTTAGCTGGGCCCCTGATTTGCACCAAGGGCGAACATTCATCGTTAAGTGGAGGATCTATCAAACCCAGATCGGTAAATAGTCCATTTATCACCCTTTCTTTCGGGAGAGTTAAAAAATACTATGATGGTTCCGTTGCTTTATATATTTATCTCGTCTGTAATTCAGCAATCTCAGAGTTTCTTTTTGATCCGATCAAATGCAGTATAACGCAGCACTATAGCTTCTGTTTAGAGAAAGGTTTTTGACTACCCATTGGTTCTGTTTAGAGAAAGGTTTCTAACGCAGCACTATAGCTTCTGGAGTGCTTATTCGATCAACACCTATTGGTTTAATCTTAAAGTAATAGCAATAGGGGCTCATGCCAGTACATATACATATGTTCTTTAGACTTTTATTATCTTCAATTTATTAACAAGCCATGTTCTTTTTGCTTGGCAGTTAGTTGAGATAATTCCTCATCCTCCGAACCAGATTCTTTATCCTCACTATGATTTTATCCAGCAGCAACAGTATTAGTGCCACCAGCAGCGATATTAGCCTTTTTCTCCGCCTTGTGCCTATATTTTTCATCATCTTCTTCTGCTTGATCAGCGCAGGATTTAGATGAAGGTTTTTTCATGGAGGAGTTAAAATGAGAAGGTTTCCACAGAGTAGTTCACCCCCACCCCCCCAAAAAAAAGTAAAAGAAAAACTAGTCAGAATCCGCGTCTCTCATCATTTCTTCCATTTCCTTGGGAAATTCTTCTTGCTCTGTCTCTGCTTTTTGGGATTTCTCTATTGTACGGCCGAGTTTTTCTTCGGTCACATGTTGGTCTCGTATATATCAGCAAGTGTTTCCCCAAAAGATTGCAGGTTAGGAATGGGCGTTACGCCGTTTCAATGAAAAACCATTTTCCTTTTCTGTTATGTTACTTCAAAGGAATTAACACTTGGAGCTTTGAAGAGGCACTCAAGTGTTTGAACTTGAAGGAAAAATAAAGAGAAGCTCTCCGTAGGGAGGTCCCCCATAACCCAAAGGACATGGGATATGAGATATGGGATGTGTGTCTAGAAAGGAATCAACTTAATATTTCTTCTGTCTCCCGCCTGACACAGTTTGACATGCAGTGATACCTGATTGGCTGAAAATCAATAGTTGTAGAAATAATTGCTTGCATTCAAACAAGCATGCGGGAAAAAGCAAGCGTCTGATCAGATAGGTCAAACTTCTTTTTCTTAAGCGAGGACTACGCTGGCAAGTGATGATTGACCAAGGAGAGTTCCATCCTGTAGCTGGGTAAAAAGAAGCAAGTTAAAGACGAGTAGGCAGGGTACGACGAAGTCCACGGGGTGACACATGGTTGTACTGGTCAGCTTTTTTCTGGAGATTGACGATTGACTGAGCGTGCTTTGACAGCTCGTGGTGGGGTACTCTCTGACGCATTCGCTCTATTATTGCCTCCTATTCTTCAGGGAGTTATCGAGATTTCTAGCAGATACTCAATTTTGCCTTAACCAAGTTCGATTAAGAAAGGGCGTTAGCATAATAAGAAAAGGGATACGGGAAAACTTAGAAAAAAAGCTTTGAGTGTAGTCATGGATATCGCTAATAGACTTGCGAGAAATGAGCAAGAAATCTCTCATGTGGAAGTAGAGAAGCTCTAGTTATGTTTCTGGTTCCAGTTCTTGTGACCATGTCATATGGCCCCCGAATTTCATATCACAAACCCAAGCAATGCCTAAAATTTCAACCCATAGTAGTAACTTATAACTAATACAAAAATGGGACTCAAAACTAGTGATTATTAATGCATTTTAAAAAAAAATCAATTTCTTCTTTACAAATTGATATTTACATCTGAAAAATGAAATAATAACCCAAAATTACGCACTACAGACTACTGAAATTTTAATGCCTTCTCTATTCTTTTCATTTCTAACAAAGGTGACATTTTTACATTTTCACTTGCTCATTTCATAAACTCTACTTACACCTGAAAACCTAGTAAGAGTGAGCAGCAGAGTTGTCATCATGCTTCTTAAGCCCTCCTTGAAATTTGAAAACCTTCATCTTTCAGCGAATCTGCACAGTGAAGAAGATAATCTAAGTTTCAGTGCAATGGTTATTCTAGTAAAGCAAAATAGAAACACACAAGAAAATATCACCAACATAATTGGAAATCTTAGAAAACCAAAGTTTCATTTCATCAACTAGATAAAATGTTAACTTCTAACCCAGCATTATCACTTTAAGTTATCAAATACTTCACTAGAGGATAAAACTATAAAATTTAATTAAAATTAGTAGTAGAATTTGAAAATGAAAGCAGTGAGTGATGAACTTATTACCTTATTATGCGATACTGATTTCAATCAAAGGGCTTACTTTCTCACTCCCATTGCACTCAGATGCAACATGGTCAACGCTTAAAGGCAAGCTAGAAGTAGCTTCATCACACTCATCGTCAGAAACAATATCATCAAGGCTTAAAGGCAAGATAGAGCAGAATGATAGACTCGGTTTAGCCTTAGATATTTTTATAACCTCAGCTTCATCATTTAGGATTTGAAGTACTCTCCTCATTGAAGGTCTCTCAATACTCGAAGGGTTTGCGCAACTCAGACCAACAAGCAACAATTTCTTCATCTGGTCTTCATTATACTCTCCATTTAATCTTTTATCTGCTGCCTCAATGATTTTTCCTTCGGAATGTAAACTCCAAACCCAGTCCACCAAATTAACTGGATTCTTTCCTTGTCTCTCAATAGGCCTTCTCCCACAAGCCACTTCAAGTAATACCACACCAAAGCTGAAAACATCTGTTTTCTCTGTTGCCTTGCCATATTGAAGATACTCAGGAGCTAAATACCCCATTGTTCCTGCTGTAAGAGTTGATATAGGGCTTTTATCGTGTTCCATAAGTCGAGCTAAACCGAAATCTCCCAACCTAGCACTGAAGTTCTGATCTAGCATTATATTACTAGTTTTAATGTCTCTGTGGATTACTTGCTGCTCACACTCCCGGTGTAAATACGTTAACACAGACGCTATCCCTACAGTAATACTGTATCGGCGAGACCAATTCAGCAAAATCTCATCTTTGGGTTCTTGGTAAAGAAGGCTATCAAGACTGCCATTTGACATAAACTCATAAACAAGAAGTAATTCACCCTTATCAGTACACCATCCTTGAAGCTGAACCAGATTTTTATGTCTCAGACAAGCTATAATAGAAAGTTCTGCAAGGAATTCAGATTTTCCTTCATGGGTCTGTTTCGTTCTTTTCACTGCAAAGGTCATTCCTGAGTCAGGAAAAGCTGCTTTGTAAACAGTTCCAAATGCTCCATGACCAACTATTCGACTCGAGTGAAACCCTTTTGTAGCAAGCTTAAGTTCGCTAAAACGAAATTGTCTGGGACTTTTGAAAAGTTCCAGCTTCAAACTCTTATCTGGTGTCTTTTCTTTAAATTTCTTAACAAAGATACAACCAAATACAACTAACCCTATGCAAAACAAGCTTGGACCAGCAATTGCAAGACCTAACACGAGTTTCTTTCGATTGTTTTTACTACTAGAATTCAATACAGTAGGAGTTACAGGTATTACCGGAATTGTGTGATCAGACACATTATGAGGAATGGATGATTTTGGCCTCCTCACTGGATAGAATCCGGAAGTGTCAAAATTCCAATCTGTAATCATATGAATTTCTGTACTGCCTTCTGTAGATGCCGAAAACCCAACAAACATAAACTCCTTGAAATGAACCGAAAGATCGATTTCCACCACTAGTATTGGATTTTCCGGCTTAAATTTTTTGTAACTCATCCAAACATTCATCATCTTTTGATCATTCTTGTAGTCAATCCAAACTGTAATCAAATTCCCACTTTTCAAATCAAACCCTTTTGAAACAACATCTTCCGTTCTTATAGAAATTAAACTATCGATGTCTAATCCGATATGATTATCAGTAGGATCATTGAATATTGAATCTAAACGAGTATCGAACTCAATCGCTATAAATTTGTTTGGAGCTAATAATTGAGATGAATTAACAAGACCCAAATATCTACCAGGACTACCGAGAGTAAGATTATCAGTTGAAATAAAGAAAGTAAGTCCATCACCGAAAGAACCCGGATTTATATTTGTAATCAAGAAAGAAAACCTAGTTGAAAATGAAGCTGAAATTTCTGATTTCGGATCGAAGAAATTAATTGGAGAATTGAATAGAACAGAACCAGAACTTGAAGAAGGAACTCCAAGTTCTTGAGTTAATCCAAGAATTCCGTTCCTGAGATAGGAATCACCAATAAGAATAAGGTTTTGGAAAGAGAATGAAGAGAAATTGAAACTTACATTCTCTGCAACTGTTGATGAAAAGAGTGAAAACCCCAAGAAAATGAATGACAGAAAGAATAGAGAAAGACGATTTCTTGAAGATGAATTCATGACGAATGAGAACAAAAAGCTAGGATTATTCAAGAACTTGAAGAGTTATTCAAAGGGTTTTTAGAAAATAGAAAGCACTTGAGAAACAGAGGTTATCAGTAGGTAATGGGGAAAAACTAGGGTTTCTAAAGGAGTCTTAGACTCTAGAGAAGGAGAGGGCTTGAACGGTTAGAAATGGGCGCGTGGAGAAGTGGAAAACTAGGTTTTGTTACTTAACAACGGTTATGAAGAATTTTTTTTTGGCGCACTTGGTTTGGTAGTGGCGCAAGAACTCAATGACGGCGACATTCTGTGTGGATCATGTAGAGAAACTTTGACTTGGTCTCATCAAAAAAAGTACTGTATCATTTAAGCGTCAGTTCCAGGGATTTGACATAGACAACAGGTGTTTTCGTTTTTGCATAGAGTAAGCAACAAAATCATATAGTATGTGGATAGAAGCGACGTTTGTGTTTGTTGCGTATAAACCTGGGACCGATTAGTTTGTAAACAGGCCTGATATATCATCATCCGTCAAACTTAAAACGAAATTGGTTATTTGAAGATATTGGTAAATTTACACTGAATATGCAAATATTCATTCCATTCCATTAATCAAATTACCCTCCTGTTTGTGGAGGAGTAACAACATACTTGGAAGAAAATTTTGATATTTACATTAAATCACATATATATGTCATAGCGACCTACAAAAAAGATGGTTAGAGGGGAAGGATCACTTCTTCTCCAATCAATAAATATAAGTCAAGCGCTAAGTGTCGTCTCACTCTTTTGCACCATAAGGGCTCATTTTGAGAGACTTTCTACCTACAGAGTTGTGGCAATCAAATCAGAAATATGGGAATGAACACCAATATATGCAACAATGTAAGGAAGTACATAATGTTCAGGGACGTAATAAATCGAAAACTCTAACATTACCTCTATTTATACAAGGAACTATCCAGTGGAATGCAATTTTGAGAACCTAACATGCAGGAAACCCAAGTTCCCAAGCCAAACTCGTAATTACTTGGAGCTCTTTCGAGATTTAAGAACTGCAAAAAGATAGGAGATCAGCTTTTTAAACAATGGCACGGAAATGATCACGTTTAAATTAATAGACTACTTGAGAGACTTACCTTGATTTATATTGCAAAAGCTTGATAGCTTGAAAATGTTTTTTGGTTGTTGGGAGCAAGAGAGTGGAGCCGAACAATATTGCCTGTTGTACACAAGTGTTTAAAACATATAAAGCAGAGATGTGTAGCAACCTTTATCAAGTTATTTTGTAGTCAAAAGTAACTCCTGAATTTTCTCTGACAAACAATTAAATATGGAGCAGATTGATGCAGTGCCTGAGTGGACTCCTTCCCGACAAAGACTTAAATGTGAGACAAAAAGAAAATATAATATCACCTACCGGGGTTGAATGAACCCCAACATCATCTGAGCGTAAGCACACATTATAACACCCTGACGCCAGAATACTATAGTGCTGCCCACCTCACAAGACAGGCAACCAAATCAAATGCACCAATCCAGCACAGGAGACACACATGTCTTGGGCAGTAAGATTATAATAGAGGACAGAGTTCAACTATTACCTGCACCAAGAAGGAATAACTTTCCTAGTAGGTACATCATCGTCCTCTTCTCCATCCGAGCTCAGGTATGGAGATATGTCATATGACTGCTCTAGAGTGCCACCAGTAGCCAATGTGGCAACTTCATTTACTTGACCGAAACAACTAACCGCCTACAAGATAAATGAAGAACCGTAAATACAAAAACAAATAGAGAACTCACGCAGACTTAAAAGAAGACGAAGCCACTATTATGTATAAGAATTAGGTGTAATGTGCAGACTCACATTCTGAGACTCTTTTAAAGCCACAGAATGTTCATCAACACCACTGGCTTTCTTTGTTTGAGTCTGACTCCCTTTTGCACACTCCTCCCTTCCCTTCACCTTTTCTGGGTTCTGATCCTTCATTTCCTCATCTTCAAACCCTCTTTTCTTTGAGGCATTTTCATCCTATAAAGTAGTACAGTTCAGCATAGTTAGGGATATCAATAGAGTGAACAAACTGAAGCGGAGACTTCTATGAATATCAAGGAAAATAACTTACAGCAGCTCTGTATTTCAGTTGTTTATCTTCTTTCTCGGCATGTAATTTCTTCTGCGGCTCCTTGCGCACCTTTTTTCTATCCTTCTCCTTCTTTTCATCTTCTCTAAGCCTTTTCCTTTCTACCATTTCAGCTTCTTTTCTCTTCGCCACCACTTCTTTTCGCTTCTGAATCAATTCAAGTTCCCTGGCTTTTTCTTCCTTCAGTCTTTCTCGCTCACGCTCTTTTTCTTCTTTTTGTCTCTGAATAAATTCCTGTTCCCTAGCTTTTTCTTCCTTCTGCCGTTCTCGCTCACGCTCCCATTTTTCTTTCATCATCTCACGCTGTTTCTTCTTTTCCTCTTCCTGATTTTTTCTTTCCTTAGCAAGATCTAGGGCTTTCACTTTAGTTTCTTTTCTCTTTCCTAATGAACATCAGAAAAAAAACAAACAAACAATTAATATATTAGACGATTAGCTTTTGTATATCAAGCCATCTTCTGTAATTCACCATCCTTGATAAAACTGTTCAATAATGTTATGGCTTACACCTAACTTTGCCAAAAAGAGCTAAGAAGCATGATCGTGTTATAACAAACTCCACTAGAACAAGATTATCTTATAAGCAATATATGTTCTGAAAGTACCTGGAAGCACTGCAGGTGGAAGGTATTGTGTGAAGGATTTAACATCAGTGGCAATATTAGATCCTACACGACCCTTGTCTGCAATAGTATGATTACGTTTCTCCTCAGTTGCTTTCCGCCGTAAATTTGGCTTACTAACCGTATTCTGAAGACATCTAGTGGACTTACGTATACCAGTTCCACTTATAGAAGAACTTTTGCTCTCTCTATCCTTGTTCATGTACTTCATCTCAGTGCCATAGCCACATTTAGAAGAACTTTTGTTCTCTTTATCCTTGTTCTTGTACTTCCTCTCAGTGCAATAGTCATCTTTAGATTTCTTCGAAGAACCAATTTCAGACTCATGCGGGTTTGCATCTTCCTTTAAAGAATCTACTAGGCTTCCTCTCTCAAAGATCTTCTCATTTTCAGAGACAAAGTCAAGAGGGTTAATGTTACTTATGTCTACAAGGGGTTCTCTAAATGTTGAGCTCTTCATTTCTATTGCACTGCTTTTCTCCTGGAGTTGATAAATTACCTTGCATAGGTTTCTATTCTCTTCACCGCCACTACTACTATCTTCATGAATTGGAGTTAACTCTGAGTTTGTGCTTTGTTGCTTCTTAGAACGTTGACCTCCAGATGATGAGAGAATATTATGAGTAGCCTTCCCAACTTGAGGTGTGTAGGGACTCCAACCATCACACTCGGATTGATCACTTGAGGATGGCATGAAATCAGAATAGGACCTTCCTGGTTCCAATGGATTATAACCCGACCAGGTGCTCAAGTCCATTTGAAATTTAGACTTTGAAGGAAGAGAATATGGGGTACCCATGCTAGAAGACGGACACAGCTCCTCCAGAATGCTCATTCCCTCAATTATTGTATTTGGAAGATCTGTGAACTTCTCAAATTCAGGCATGCTTTGATCAGCACCAACAAGATCAAGATTATCATAATTTGATAATAATTGCTCTTCAAGATTTGAGTTGATTTCTTGTATATCTTGTTCAATAGAACGCACTTCCCCCACACATCGTAGAGTTGTATCACTTTCAAGGCAGAAAAACTTCTGCTCAGACTGAGAAAGACACTGCCTATCCACACTCATGGCAACACTAAAGGGATATTGCTCTTCAACTTCATTCAAGTGAATACCTGAATCCTCCAACTTTATGCCACTAGAGCCAAGAGAAGACTCCGATAGCATTGGTTTGAAACCCAAGGGAATGTTTGCATCTCCAAGTACAAATTCCCCATCAACTTCAGCCTGCCATACACACACAAAAAAAAACAAAAAAAAGTTTTATGCATCTCAATTGTTAGTAAAAAACAAACAAAAAGAAAGATGCTGTTTGATCTCTGTAATGCATTATTCATTCTTTGACAACCATACGAGTATATGGTTCAATAAGGGACTTGTTAAATACTCCGCATAAATACTGGATTTCTAGCGATACTAGATAGGTAGTAAATTGTAAAAGATCGGGTAGACATTATTCACATGTGTCCTTGAAAAGACAACTGAGGCCTGAGGGTCCATTTACAGTCCATGCACGAAGTCATGTGTGTTGTAACAGGTGGAAACTGATGGAGGGATTTACAAACTAGGTTTTCAGAGATTATATGTTCTATAATTGTCAAAAACAAATCATGATCTTCTATGAGGTTTTAAATTTGTACCGTAACTCAAAAGTACAATCTATCGTAATTATTAACAAAGAGAATATTACCTCATCTGCATGGATCTGAGGTGAGCATTGAACACCCTCCATTACAAGGTGCTTTGCACCATGGGACATCTCTCCAACAGCGCTCTCGATGATACTCGATTGAGAACCTTCCACAATACCAGACACGGGAAATTGCTGAAACTCCAGGTTAGTCCCGGCACTATTTAAATTTAGGCAAACAATGTCTTCGCGATGGTTAGGTTTAACACTCCTGATCCTTGGGCAAGTAGTAAACCCCTTACCAGATTGGCCTTCAATCTTCCTTCGCTTACACTGAGGCCATGAGTTTTCCCAACCATTAGTATTAGTTATTGCCGTTTGAACAGAATTTTCTTCTTCTGAAGAATCATTTGATTTATGACAACCAGCCTCTTTTTCATGGATGTTGGATGGGAGTAGGTAGGGAACTTGCCTTGCATCATGTACTAGAGAAATATCTTGTTTTACTGACTGCCTACTGGTACCTGAATCTGTGACAGCATAAGAGGACATCGTTTCTGGTGCCGCAGATTTCTTGAGCAGAGTCAATGACTCTTCAGGACCAAAATATGCATCTCTATCAATTCTAGAATCTTCATGCAACGATTCCAAATCAAACTCCCTTGTCAAATTCTTACCAGACCTATCTTTGTTTGAATCAACCTTAACGTCAGGCAAATCAATGTCTACTGCTCCTTCCAGTTTGCATCCAAATGAACTTCTACCACACTGTAAAGCCTTTAGACAAAACGATGAACCTGATGCTCGTTTGCTATCGTCACATTCTGGAGATGTATCAGCTACTACATGTTGATCAATACTAGGCGACTCTTTCCTTAATGAAAGAGAAGAAATATTTGAAACTGCACCGGTACACATTGCTGATGAAATACGGTCTTTTGTTTCTTCAATACTGAGTAATTCGGGCCTCTCAGCTTCATAAAAGGCATTAGAGAACCTTATTGAGTTATTTTCTTCATCTCTTTCAAGACGATCCATAGATGTGCCACATGGTTCCTGAAACAATTCACGACCAGTTACCTGCAGCTTGTTCGACAACATTTTGCTTTCTTCCGAAGATCTACCAACATCGACATATGAAGTTTGGGAAAGTGATTTCCTAGGAAACGGAGCAGAAATGCTTAGTGTTTTTCTTATAGGTGATACAGGGAGCAAATCAAACACAGCTTTCTCTGCCCCAACAAGTTCAGACCTTTTTTCCTCATGTGGGGTTCCAGATTTAGCCTTTAAATTGTTTTCTGCATCTACAACTTCCATATATTGATCCATCTTCAGCATTGCATCATCAGGAATGGAGCTACATTTATCGCGGATATCACTGAACATGTTTATATTCTTTTCTTTTCTCTCTAGAGATCTATCAGTTACCAAGCCTTCGTAACCCTCAGCTTGTTCGTCCTGTAATAAAGGTGAGCATAACTTCGAAGTGTCTGCAACAGATTCAAGGGACTGTTTTCTCCCAGCATTTTCAAACCTTTCTTCCACATGAGGAAGAGACCCCGTCATAGTTTCATTCTCGATCACCATTTCCATTCCGTGATCCTTCTTCAGCAGTGACCCATCACCAGAAAGAACACCTTCCGCATGGAAAACACTAGGTATAGGTAATTCATCAACTGATCCAATCAATCCTAAAGGAGTTGATCCCACCTCTGGTGACTGGTTCAATATTTGCCTCCCTGGAGAAGGCCCAACAGTCTCAACCTGCTCGGAATCTTCAGCATCGCCAAATAGAAGTTGCTTTGGCTCAAAAAATTTCATATCATCGGATTGAGGCCTAGAAACTGAAAACTCCAAACTAGCTCCCACACTAACATCTTCATAAAGTGAACAAATATACTTGCGGTCAACTGGCATATCTGCAACAGGCTTAGTTTCTGAGATCCTAGCTGCAGAAATTTCCTCATGAATCAACACTTGAGGGTCAGATGCCTGCAATGTTTCCCTTCCCAAAGAAGGCCCAAAAGTTCCACCCAACCTGGAATCTTCAACATCATCAAAAATAAGCTGCTTTGGCTCAACAAAATTAATGTCATCAGATCGAGACCTAGAAATCAAAAACTCCAAACTAGCTCCCATGCTAACACCTTCCTGCTTAGTTACAGAACAAGTAGAATTGCAGTCAACTGACACATTTACATGCTTATTTTCTGCAATTCCAGCAGCAGAAATTTCCTCATGATTCAACACCTGAAGGTCTGATGCCTTTGGAAGGTCATGTCTTTTGACCAAATCTAATGGATTCAGATGCTGGGGAGATCTATTAATTGAAGAAGATCTGGAGCGTGTAATTCTTCCAGTTAGCTTATCCGAGTTATTAAGTCTAGCTAAACCCAGTTCAGCAGAATTAATCTGCAGTAGAGTAGTTATGGATCTTATATTATCCTCATAGGTTGCATTTTCCTTGGATGGATTGCTCTCAATATTTGCCGCCGCAGAGTTACAAAGCTCCAGATGTTTTTGCACCAGGCTAGACCTTTCCATGCTCCCTTCAACATCTAAAACATTATGAAGATCAATACCCTCATTTTGGGTGGCTGATGTAGAAAGCCTAGGCATACTACCGAGAACTTGATAAGGAATAGTAGAGATTCTGGCATCCGTTTCTAGGAGCTCTTTAGCAGGACGAGGTTGTTCAGAAGATGTTCTTGACCTTGTACTCCTACCAGCAGCCGCATTACTTTCTTGTATAGCACGCTTTCTAGATTTTCCACTCGCACTATTACGAAGTTCTAGAGCTCTTTGCCTTGATCTGGACCTTTGGATCCTTGTCAATGATTGAGGTATTTCAAAGCTGGACTCGGACACCTTCAAATCCGTCTGGCATTGAGGAGTGCCAGTAGTTCCACCCTGCTGAGTAATTGTGTTACATGTACATTCTGACTTGAGATTGCTTCCACTAGGATTGCACTTCGGATCAACAGTTGATCTCTCTCCCACGGTTGTGACATCAAAGTGATTGGTCAAATCTGTTTGATTATGGGGAGAAAAGATGGTACGATCCAGCTCAGGAACCGTTTGTAATGTACTTTCCAGCTCGATATTCTTACCAACCAACGGGCAGTTGGGTATATCTGCTGACCTCTCACCTACACTATAATATTTGTTGGAAGCACATGTTTCTGAAAAAAAATCGCCTGAAAGCTGCTTTACAGTATTTGCAGCAATAGGTGACCGGCTATAGAAGGTTTTGCTTCCAATGGAAAATGGATAATTGGCTCTAGAAGGTGGGAATAGAAGTCCTGAAATCAAGTCTTCATTCTTCAACTCTGCAATGAGAAAATCCAATCAGAAGAAAGAAACCAAAAGTTTAACACCCTAAAGAAAGTAGATTGCAGGTGATTTCATAGATTTTACAATTGACAACGCAAAGGAGGTAGTTAATAGTTGCATATAAGTCAATGATTCAATGGGGATCGTGCAACTTATTTTTTTAATGAATGGGGATTCTGCAACTCCCCTAACATCATGAAAGAAACCATGCAAATCGTCTATCCCTACCAGTATTGTTATAGAATCGAAATGCTTGCTGTTGTTGTCCATGAAATTTTTTAACCTAACTCGCATAGCTTAGTACTACTTTACTATGTATTCTAACATTGACAAAATGCGGCTATCCAGATGTAGCTCCAGTTTTAGGGAACAAACCCAAATAAAATAGAGCAAACATATAATTTCCGAAGTATATCACATCTACAATAATAACAAAACCCTAAAACCCCAAAAGTTTACACATAAATTCGAAGGAACAAAAAGTCAGAATGCTAAAACCCTAAATTGAAGAGATAATGGAATAATACCTTTGAGTTCGGAACTACCAGCCTCGAATTCATCTTTTAAAAGCCAAGAAGGAGGTCGAATTCCATTAATTAAAGATGTTGAAGCCAAATACTGATCATACAAATCTTTCTGTTGATTGAGCTGTTCAATTACCGAATTCTTTCTCTCGAAGAACTTGCCGAATAATATCTCTATTGTAGACATCTTTAGAAATTAAAACCCATTCAAATCTTTCGAAACCCTAGAGAGAAGGAAAAGGGGGGAGAGAGATAGAGAGAGAAATGGAGATTTTAGATTTGGAATTTGAATTTCACAAGTTTAAACGTCTATGTCGAAAAAAAAAGGGAGTGCTGCTAAAGTGAGCCCTCGGTGATTTTAGTCTCTGGGTATAATTGGAATTAAACCAGAGATTAATATCATCAACGGTGCAGAATTGTTTTCTATAGATTAACGGTTAAGGATTTTTAAGTTATAAGCGCGGACTTCGATTTCGAATACGTGTCCTCCGTTGGTTAATAAATAATACTCCCTCTGTTTCAGGAAAAGAGTTACTTTTCCTATTTGCACAATTGTTAAGGCAAGATGAGAGAGAATAACTTTTATAATTTATTTCCAGATTTATCCTAGCGAAAAGTTTAATATTACATATATCTTTATAATGAAAATAATAACATTTCTTAAAATAACAAGGGTAGTTTTGAAAGTTTGTTATGTTGAAAATGAAAGTAACTCTTTTGTTGGAACGAAAATTTAAAGAGAAAGTAACTCTTTTCCTGAAACGGAGGGAGTAGCATTTATAAGTCTTCCGTCGGGTGGCCAATCCTCACCAAGAGCATTTTATAGTTTAACGACGGTTTAATCCGTGCCGTAATAGTACGGGAATTGATGTTTGTTATAGTATAAATTTTGACCTTTATATATCAATAATTTTGTAAAAAAAAGTTATCCATACATTTTTAGTCACATAAATAAGATATCTTGAGTCCTTCCACGACATGTAATCAACAATGCTTAATAGATTAGTAGAAATTTGTACTTATTGACAACCATAATACACCGAATCGTTACAAGAAATCAAAATCTGGTCGGTGTCCACTAACAACATTCCTGGTTCGGCTTCGATTACGCAATTCTTAAAATAAACGAAAAGAAAAACTAAAGAAATTATATTTTTTAACTGAACTACTAAGGAATAAAGTAACATGAATACACGGTAATTGGTTTCATAACACGGGTTTGAACATACAACATGTAACAGTATGATATATAAAGAAATAATAATTGGAAATAATTTATTGCATAATCAGAAATACTCCCAAAACATTGGTTTGAAAACTCTTAAATGGTGAAACCACGCCATAACAACACTCCAAGCTCCCTATACTGCAACTGTTTCGATGGTATCCTATGATTAATAACACCTTCGTTGAAACCTATGGTATGTGTATTTGAATGGCAATTAAGAAAAATGTGAATATAAATTATAAATTAATAGTATAAGTAACCCGAGGGAAGATAATATCATATGGGAAAATAAGTAGTTTATATTGAAACAATTTTCACAAAATTTGAATGAAAGAGATCGAGTTGCAGAAACAACTGATGTGGCGATAGATATAACCGAGTGAATCTGCAAATGATTCCAATATTCAACACCTAATTTTTCATCTTCAACTCCTTTTTCAAGTATGAAATAAAATTTCCCTACACCTATTTATATAGACTTCTGATATTTATGTTATCAACTATACTACTATAAGACATAATGATATCCCGCCAAACGGTAGACAAACCTACATATGAATTGAAAATCTGTCAATATCAACATTCCAGAAAGAATTAAAATAAGAAGCTACATACTAAAGAATATAATGAGATAGTTTACCACTCCTCTTCCAGATCCAGTCAATAATAAAAATTGTCTGAAGCAAGCTCTACAGACAGAATCTGCTGTAAATCCATTTCCGATCAGAGGAACTTCGCCAGATAAAATAGCGTCTTTCAGTCCTTGCAGTGCGAAACTCAGATATGTAACACCATAAATACCACCATTGTATAGCTGCATTATGAATTTAGTAACATTAAAACGAGCAGTAGTTTTCAAGTTTTACATGGAAACAATAGAAAAGGATATAAAATAGAAAGTTAAAGCTTTAGTTCTCCAGTAAGCATCACTTGAGATCAATAGACACACTGGAATGCAGAAAGAGAGATCGAATTTACAGCAACATTGGGATAATGAATTATGAGACAAACTTCTCCCATGTGTCTAAAATGTTCAAAATAGCATATTGTTTCAAGATAAACCGAAGTGAGAAACTTATAGAGCAAAACAAAGATTTCTAGGATTACATACCCTCCTTACACTTGATATTCGCCAGGTTGAGTCATCAAGACCTTGAGAAAGAACCTTTTGGAATTGAACTCTACAAACAACAAACACATAATAATTATTAGAACACTTTAAAAATCATTATGGGTTTTCTTGTTACATGTTTAGCTGAAAACTTACTTCCTGCTGTCAATCAAGTCATCATCCTTGAGGGTATTACTATCCCAGTGTATATCATTCAACTCTCGAAGTCAATTCCTTAGGGTTTTTATATTGGTTCCGCATTCAAATTGATGATAACTGCGATTGCTTTCGGTATTCAGGACATAATGAGCCCGAAGATCAGAGTGTTTTTGTGAAGGGGTTTCATGACCTTGATATTGTGTTATAGTTTTACCTCAAATCTAGTTATAATCAGAACCCTAGTTATAAGGATTTTTTTTTAAGAACAATCGATTCTAATAGAAGGTGAACAGAACATAATTTATTTTTTTTGAAGTGACAAACCCTAAATCTAGAGACAAAAGGACGTGCCTAACTTCAGATCATGTCTTGAACAACCGATATCAACAGAAAACTCTGATCTGGAGCTGATAAAATCAAATTTCTCAAAGAAAATACCGAAATAAAGGTTTATATCAAAATGCTCATCTGATTAAGTATCTTCACCGAGTTCTCTATTTAGGGTTACATTTGAGTATAACAACTGAAAAACGGAGAAGAAAATGAAACCTAGAACCGATAATATGATTATTCTCTTCACATTCCCTATCTTCTTCTGCCTGAAACAACACCGAAAAGATTTTATAAATATAAAATTACTATATATGCCCTCGAACGGCTGTGTATTTTGTCAAAACAAACATCAATTATTTATCTATCATATATAGAGAGATCCGGACCCACACCCTATTCCTGAACAAATCTTAACCGCTTTTTGTCTTCTCTAAAATTAAATCCTCACCCCTCTTTATCTAAGGTAAGTTGTCTACACTTTGTTTTGTATTCTTGATTGTTCTCTGCACATACCCTCTCTTCTTCTTCCTGAAACAACATCGAAAATATTTTACAAATATAAAATGACTACCAATGCCCTCGGACGGTTGTGTCTTTTATCAAAACAAACATCAGTCGCTCATCTATCTTATCCATAGAGAGATCCGAACCCACACCCTATCTCTGGACAAATTCCAGCTGCTTTTTGTCTCCTGCAAAATTAAATCCTACCCTTTTTATCTAAGGTAAGTTGTTTACACTTTGTTTTGTATTCTTGATTGTTCTCTGCACATCCCCTTTCTTCTTCTGCCTGAAACAACACCGAAAAGATTTGACAAATGTTAAATGATTACATATGCCCTCGGACGACTGTGTCTTTTGTCAAAACAAACAACAACCGTTCATCTATCTTATCCATGGAGAGATCCAGACCCACACCTCTATCCCTAAACAAATCTCAGCCGCTCTTTGTCTCCTCCAAAATTAAATCCCGACCTCTTTTTATCTAAGATAAGTTGTCTACACTTTGTTTATTTATTTATTTATATTTATTTTATATGTAATAAAATTTTTGAAAATGATGGATGATAATCTAGCTAGTCACTAAAGAAAATTTGGTGACCAATTTGGCATATTGTGAAAATAATTTGGGTCAGAAAAGAGTTATTGTGAGGGTAATGTTCCGTCTACAATAATTTATTTGAAATGGATGACTTGGTAGGTAAAATTGTTGTGGATGCAATGATATTTATAAAGACAATTTTACTGAGTCTTTACAAGTACTTTAAAGACAAAAATTATTTTTTGTTATTAATTCTTTATTCTTAGACGAAATTATTTGTTGTTAAATTTTTATATGATAAAATTATTTCCTCACTATAAATTTTTCTGAGACGAACAAATTTTGCTGCTAATTTTTTTTTCTGAGACGAACAAATTTCACTTTTAAAATTGTTTTATGTGACCAATTTGTTTTATCACTATAAATTTATTCTGAGGCGATAAATTTTGTTGCTAAAATTATTTTAAGTGATAAATTATATCCACACCAAAAATACTTAGAGTGACAAAATTCTAGAGTCATAAAATCACTGAACGATGTCAAATTTATTTGCTCGGCAAAGGATATTTTTGATGGAATTATATTTATTGTTGCTAATAAAAAATATCGGTGATAATTTCTTAAGGTTGCCATAAAAGACTTTTTATGACTTACGATAGGTGACGAAATTCTAGATTCTTTTTGTAGCGAAAAAATGAATTTTCCTGACACGCTTAACTGCCACTAAAAGCTATTTTTTTTGTAGTGACCACTACTAATTAACAGTATCACCTCCTCCACCGTCCACCAACATCCACTGACTCCACAACCGCAACTACTACCAATTGCCATTGATATATTTAACTATTAACAAATTTTATTTTTTATATATATATATATATATATGGATAATTAATAATATTATAGGAAATTAATCAAAAAAATATTATGAGATATTTATTTGGATAATTAATGATATTATAAGAAATTAATGGAACATTAATTGTGTGAAAATTAATGCGATATTAATAATTTGATTGTAAATTAAGACCGTTGGATGTATTCCTATTGAACCACAACCATTAATCTATATCATCCATAAACAAATCTTAACCCTCTATATCTCCTCTACATCCAAAAAGAAATCATAGCCACTCTTTATATATCCCCTAGACAAATCTAGACTCACACCCTATCTCTAAACAAATCTTAGTCGCTCTTTGTCTCCTCTCAAATCAAATACTGACCACCACTTATCAAAGGTAAGTTGTCCAAGCTTTATTTTATACTCTTGACTAGGGCTTAACCCGTGTCGTAATAACACGGGTAAAATTTCTACTTGGTTGTGCATTTTTTAAATGGATATTTATTATTTATCAGAGTTTACCCTGCTTGTCATTGTGCAGAAGAAATCGATAAATATTTCCACCCTTCAATCCAAAAATCCTTTCTCATGTACTCGTATATGATTCCTTTCTAGTGTGCTTTACACTTTGACATCCTCCCCATAATATTGATATCCCTGTCCGAGTAGTATCCTCGAACCATCCATGGAACTACATCAAAATTAATTTTCATAGACTTTTTCCCAAAAAATAAATAAATGTTATTTGATTATTTTTTTAATATTGTAGCAAAGAACATTTCATTAACTTCAACAAAAAGTCAGAAACTAACGGTGAGTTTTTCTTAAAAGATAGTTTTCAACCAAACTGGAAACTCATGTTCCCAAAGACCAGCACTATTCCTAACTCTAGCTTCCTTAGCTAAACAATGTGCTACTTCATTTATGTCTCTTGATACATGAGTGCAAACCCACAAAGTAAAACTCTTTAACAATTCTAAACGATCAATTACTATAGAGTTATTTGTCCACTTGATAGTTCCTATTATTCCATTAATATCCTTGACTGTATTCAGACAGTCACCCTCAAAGTGCAAGCTTTGAATGTTACAGTCCATGGCCCACCTGATTGCCTCATAAGCTATTATGGCCGCAACCTGCTCCTGATCATTAGCCACTGCAGGGATGCACCAAGCTCCTTGGAAAATTCATGCATTATTAATCATAATCATACGAAACCCATATGGTTTTAGTTTCCTTTAAAAATAAAGCATCAGTTACCTTTGTAAAAAGTCCATTGCAGGTCTTCAGCTAACTGTATTCCTAACAGTAGCAGCAGTCATTTCTGCTACCCTCTGCTTGATTGAATCAGAATACATATAATATCAACATACAAAAAATACTGGCTACTGCACGATCATGCAGTTTCTTGAACTTACTTCATGCATTTAACCGTACTCGTAACACCACCGCTAGCTATTGATAGTATAGTTCCGAAGAATGATGTATTTTCAATTCCACAGTTTGGACAGGTTCCCAGGAACATTACATATGGTGCTAAGAGCAAGGATTATGGGGCTTGAGAGCCTCATTTAAATTGAAAGATTTAATTAAATTTGACCAACTTTGGTTTTACTATGGACAGGGAGAACCTCTTTTATCCAAAACTCAATCAGAATGAGTGAAAGTCTTCACTTCACAGTCAAAAATTACCGTTTAAAATATATAGAAAAAAACGGTAAACCATTTGCCATGTAAAATTAAAATAAAAACTTACAACCAACAGTTTTGTCGTTTTTTTTTCTTCTAAACGGCTTTTAATTTTATCACAATCAAACAATAACCCATTCATTAAATCAACACATTCAATCGTTATTAAACCACAATTTCGAGTGAAACCCACGGACCCATTTCCTTTACTTCAACAGCAACAGCCACCTTATCTTCATCTGTTCTTGTTATTCGAATCCATCAGTCATATCAATTCTCACAATTTCAACATATAAGATACCCTTTCTTCTTCACCAGATTTATTCTCTTATTCTCTGTTCACAAAACCATCAGTGACCCTCGATTCCACTCTGATTTTTCACGGCAACAGTCTTGGTCTTCTTCTTTCATCTCCATCTCACGGCTATAGCAACCTGAGTTCCTCCTCGTCCTGCCTTTGAGTTCTCTAATCTGATATTAACCCAGCCAAATCTCGTACTCAAACTCTCAACTGAAATTTGACCTAACCCGTATTTGAAATATATATATTTGGATGGTAAAAAGTATGCCGTATAGACTATTGTAATTCTATCCCATACTCCATCCTTGCTTTAAGAATATGCTTTGCTGATCACAAATTCTTGTATTGCCAAAGAGGATAAAGATTCAAAAGATACATTTAGCATCAGAAAATCTTTCACGATAACGCTTATGAATGCTTGGGATTGATAGAAAATGAGGGACAGAGCAGCAAACCATGTGAAAATGAAGCTGAATGGCTCTGCTGCATTGAATTGACAAAAGTTATTCAACACAGAACCAAAAGTTTCATAGAATGAGATATAAATGAGAATTGTTATATATACACGGGGAACATACTGAACTCCAAAAGATATGTGATTCCGAATCCAGTAGTGTCATCCAGGAAGAAGAACCTATTGATATCAAATGCAAGAACATAAATCTTAAAGTTTAACCGCATTTTGAAAAACACCAACCAAACCATGCTTTCATTAAAGTGACAGTAACCCATTACGAATAGATTCAAAGGTTAATACATATTTGTTTCAAAGCTTAGTTGTATGCATTTGACTGCAAGATATTAATAACCACATAATATCACCTAAACAGATTTGAATTTAGAGGAAAAAAGGTGCATCTCATTAGAGCCTAAGGGCGGATTAATTCGAGTTACTTATAGACTTCATACAGTCAAATTGATTCATGAAGTTGTTGTATCAATGAAATTGAGCAAAATGTAAGAATTAATCGAAGAACATTTCAATAGAGCTTTAAAGCTTGAAATGCTAATGCTTTCTTCTGATAGAAGATGCCTAATATTACAAATAGACTGATGTAAAAGGCACCAAGCGCCATTAGTTTATTTGACCATACAAAGATCGAATGTTGAATGCTAATGACACAAAGGCGGGATTTCATCTAAACAGTGACAACTCCCTAGTTTAGCTTGTTTTCTACTTATATTATCAATGCAGATATAACAATATGTTGGAATCTTGCAACAATGAACAACAACGTTAGATGTATCAGAATAATATATAAAGAACTGAATTGAAAACAACTCTACTAAGGACAACTACGAGGGCAGAATCACAGGTTCAACAAGTTGTCCTTAACACATTAGTTCGCGGGTATACTCGAGAAGAGCAATGCTAAACCCCAACGTGCGAAGATGTTTCCAGGATAAGACTGCCCGATATAGCTTGTATTAACACAATACAGACTACCCACTCTTGAACTTAGCAACAGGGAAGGAAGGAAATAAACACTCAAAGCGCAAAACAAAGCGAGAAGATGGTGAAAAGAAGACAGGATAATAGCCGCTTCTGGGATAGATTTTAACTCTGAAAACGTTTTGTATTTATAAGAGAAAAAAAAGAAAACTTTAGGGTTTCAGATTTCTTATAAATCAAGTTTTCCCAAAACATAAAAAGAATCCTTTAGGGTTTCGGATTTGTAAAACTATATAGGGTTTCAGATTTGTAAAACTATATAGGGTTTCGGATTTGTAAAACTATTTTTGGTAAAAATAATAGATCATGGTTGATGTGTTTCTCATTGGCAAGCCCAATACATTAGTTAGCCCATGTATTGTTTGCCCACCTCATTCCACCCTCTTGTTTGTCTAACTATCCACATGAGAATAGTTGTATACTGGACATCCTTCTCTAGAATACCCAATGTGGGACTAAACTAAAGAGATTCATTCACATCACACCAAGACCAAAAAACATTTAGTTTAAACTCATTTTTTCCAACAATCCCCCACATGAATGAAATCTCGGTGAAAAACGAAAAAATCAGAATGCGAAAAATACCATATAGGCAAAGGTG
>JAJJMC010006637.1:1826058-1888852 GCA_023531435.1 Papaver californicum | reverse complement strand
GTAAATGTTATTGGATGATGTAATTGTACATACATGTTATGGTAAAAAAACTCAACATTGTGAGGAGATCATCCTCAATGAGAATCAATCCTTCCACCGACTACATGTCATCCTCACTGACTAATGTATGTAATCTTCTTAAGAAGCACCGCTAGAACTCATTCTGACAACTAAGACATTAACCAAACATGCAAGAGATTAGGATCCAATTTGCTTGGCAACAAATTGCCCTAAGCCCTCTGAGTAAGTCCTACTTTACCTGCATAAGCGATCTCCTTGCAAAAGGAAACGACTTGCATTAGCAATACAGATGCTACGGTGCCATGGATTATTATCATTCATTATGCACACAAGACAGAAGCCGTAATACTATTTAAGAGACTCAAAGGATTACCTCGGGAAGCATTTACGGTGATATGCCCTCGACAGCGTCTGCATATTGCAAACTTCAATTCACGTAGTATACTATCTTCATCTTGTTTACATCTGTAGCATTTATGAGTATGATGGGTAAGAGTTTCCACATTGGTGCGAGTATACCCAAAGAGTAAAGAGTAAAACTTTTGATCTTTACTCCGCCTGAAACGCAACGGGTAGAGAGTAAATTTTGATCAGGCGTAGCTCCAGACGAACGCCCCATCAGGCGTAGACCTAGACAACCACCTGGTGAATCATCAGGTGTAGCCCCAAACGAACTCCCCATCAGGCGTTCACCTAAACAACCGCCTGGTGAATCTTCAGACGTAGTCCTAGACAACCGCCTGATGGGGCGTTCACCTAGACAACCGCCTGGTCAATTTTCAGACGCACGTCTAAGAACACGCCCAAGTGACAGGCGTAGTCCTAGACAACCACCTGTCAATCTTCAGACACACGTCTAGGTAAACGCCTGGCACGAGACGGAGAGCCAGCGTCACGCCTGGCATGAGACGCTGACGCACGGGTAAGTTAACGTTCCACCGTATTTGTGTTTAGTCCAGCTCTCGGATCAAATATGATCCGAAACAGTGACAAAAGTAGACCAAAACCCAAATATACTCGCACCAGAGTGATTGATTTTATCCGGACCAAAGATCAAATTTAGGTTTGGTCCTGGATCTGATTGCCCCACTATGGAAGCGCTAAATGACCCCACTGACACAATTTTGTTTGAAGGTTTTACTTCCAATTTCATTTCCTAGATAAAGCAGGTCGGCAACACATTCGGGATGATACAAATGGCCTCATGAAGCACAACAGAACACCCGTAAAGCAATAGGTAAAAAGTAAGAAGAAAAAAAGGAGGTCCAAGCCCTTTTTGCAATAAACGGCCTTACACAGAGGACCCAACTATGACTGATATATAGATTGTTTGCCGAATATTTACTTCCTTGAATGTTCATTCAAATTATCGTTACTTGTTTAAGTTTAGAAGATTGGATATCCGCCTATCTCGGCAGTTAAATTTGCCAATAAGAGAAAACAAAGCAGGTGATGTGAATATGGCAGTAACGAAAACTATCTGGAATGACAAAAAGAAAGTGCGTGTCTCCCAGGCATAGAGAAGGATAGTTCTGCTCCTTGCAGACAAATACCTCGGTTTCTTATTCGATGGATTGGTGACTATATCTCAGTGGAAAGAGATTGGTCTACATTTAATTTAAGTTATATCAGCGGAAGAAAATAAAGAAACACTTTAATTTTCTCAATGTTCTCTGTCGGTAATCTGTTTCACATATGGAGTCATCGTGAATCACACAAAGGGTGGCTAGATCCTGTGAATCTTCGTTAGCATGTCAGACACTGTAGGTTCTTTGCTCTCTTTAGCAACACAATTATAAACTAAACATGTGAATCTCTAAAACATTAGTAAGCATTATACTCATTGTGTTTTTAACTCTTACTGAACCCACACATAACATAGCAAATCCTATTTCCATAGCAAAAACTAAGCTGTAAGGAAAAAAATATTCTATATGTTTTGTCTATTGCAAAATGTTGTTTCTGTAAATTTTGTTGAAACTGTGTCAAATGAACCACAGATATATGGGGCTGCTGCTGAGTTTACAGCAGCACCCAAAGATGGTGTTAGATCTGTTGCAGAACATATCGCTGACACCATGTGAATAGAAGAAATTATATTTTTCATCATTTGGATTTAACACAGTAAACAATATATAAACACTAACTAAATTAAAATTAAATCAAGAATGAAAAAAAACTTACAACATAATCAAAATATTATATAACCTTAGTAACAGAAGTCCCTTTGGGTGACATAAATTCAGTAGCGAGCTTCATAGAATCAATAATCAAAGAAGTCTGAACCGTGGCTTCTTGAGCCCGCACCCCCAACAATAGGAGAACCATCATGTAATATAACATCAAAACCTCTAACACCATTTTCACTCATAAGCCTCTGAATAGTTGCTCTACATTTAGCAGTAGTAATGTCTTCTTCAACCTGATATTGCACCTCGAATAGGTTTAATTGGAAAAAGATCAATACCCAGAACAAAACAACCAACTGGGATTTTCTTAACAGCAACTTGCATCTAACCACCAGGCGCAGCACAAAGAGATAGAGACTAAGAAAGAGAACCCCTAAGATAGAGGCCCAAACTGAAAACCAATTCCCCAAATTGAAGGTGAGAAATTTCAGTAGAACTTTCTATTCGTCAATGCTGTAAACAAAATAAGAAACTTGTTCTATACCTAAACATGTAACAGCTCATAAGTTGGAGAAATAAACTTACAAAATAGTAACACCATCTGAGGAGATCAATAATGAGAAAAACTACGCAAAACAAATAAAACATATTGAATTAGCTTGTTTTAACCGGAACCCATCCATCAATTATTGAAACCATTAACTATACTTCACCTTCTCAATTAGTCTTCCGTATTCTGTGAGGTCAAACCTAAAATCTAGATGAACAAATTTCAAAGTTCGATTTTAACCATGACAATGAAGAAGAAGCTCTTCTTTGATTAAGAAGAGCTGCTTTACGTGACGATTTCTGCATCTCTCATCCGTCTAAATCAAAATTAAAAACCCCTAAACCAAAATCAAAATCAAAATCAAATCAAATTCAAAATTACTCTCAAGACTACTATCAAATAATTTGAGAAAAAGGAAGGAGGCTCATATTCGCCTTTAGTCAGACATGCAAGGATGTATCCATCTCCTCTCCTGCATCGGCGGCAGACTAATTGCCCAAATTGAAAGATTAATCTATTCAAAGATGACCATCCAAGTTGCCTCGCAGGACACTTATTATGGATGGAGAGATTGATTGTACCTTTGTCTGACAACCACCGTAAGGGGTTGTTTCTTTTTGAATCATCACTGCCTCGACTTTTATTTTTATTTTATTTTGAAGCAGAAGTAGCAGCAGCAGCAGATATTTAGGGAGGGAGGGAGGGAGGGAGGGAGGGAAGGAAGGTCTGTGTGTGAGTTTATGAGCTTCAATTTATTTTGAACTGAAATACCCATAAACTTTTCACATGAGACGAAGCAAAATATCCTTAGCTTAACAGAAAATGGCATAAATTTGTTTAAAGCAATACAAGTTGAGAAATATTTATCAAGATTGGTTATATCAAAAGTGATACAAACTGGATTGGCTGGCAAACTAATTCAGAGTTGCTATGGTATGGTTCACAGTTCTATAGAGAGGACAAAAAAAGACAGATTAATGGAACTTAGATTGAACCATGTCCCTGGAGGAAGTCATACCTTATTAAGTAGAGAGTGGAACTGCCTGGTGAGATCAACTACCAACCCCAATCGGCTTCTCTTCCTTCAAGACCCTATAGTGAAACAATAAGATATGGATTAACATAGAAAGCATATCAGTTGCAACCAACACTCCAGTTATATCAAATACATGGAAGTCAGGTCTTATTAAGTAGAGAGTGGAACTGCCTGGTGAGATCAACCACCAACCCCAATCGGCTTCTCTTCCTTCAAGACCCTATAGTGAAACGATAAGATATGGATTAACATAGAAAGCATATCCGTTGCAACCAACACTCCAGTTATATCAAATACCTGCTTAATTGGTTTTTCCGAAGCACAACACAACCGCCATTAACTTGCACACAACTCCGCATTTAGGTTACCTCATCTTCATGTAGCCCTTCAACTATGTCAACCTCACTCGGCAATTGAGAGCACATTCGGTATATGGCCTTGACGGCAGCTGTGTGCTGTGTAAACTTTAAGACTGGCTGAGTTGCATGCTGGTTACTAACTAGGAGCTAACAAAAAGAGCACGCAGAAATACATGTTACCTTGTTAGTACCTTTGTTATGAAAGCTGGAATTTAGGAAAGAAACAATAATTAATGAGGAGCTCAAGGTGGCACCTGATTATCATTTCCACCTGATGCAAGTTCCCTATCATCATGGGACCATTTCAGCCTACAAACCTAATTAAGGAGTAAGAGTAGAAGAGTTGGATTGCTACCATTTTCCTGCAGTTGACACAGATTAATCCAATAATTCTAAAAGATAATACCTCAGACCTATGGCCCACAAGCTTGCTAACAAAGTCACTTGAAACACGAAGATCATGTTGAAGTATGTTACGGTCTCTACTGCCTGAAGAGAGTACTCGTGAACTCCATGCCAGCACGCCCGTTCTTGTTACCTATTACAAAGATTGAATAGCAAAATCAACAAAAGTTTCACTTTGTTGTAAAATAGAAAGTTTTCAGGGTGGAACTACTATGGCATTAAATAGTTTTTTCGAAGAACTTCGTTCAACTCATAGTCATAAATAATTGAGCTTATAAATTCTCACACAGGGGTGATTTTCTTGTGTTCCCCATATTTCGGCCATTAACTAAAACTTTTTGGTAGTTTCAGGGTGGAAGTATTGTGGCATTTAACTGTTTTTTCAGTGGCATCAATAACTTCATCGACCCATATAAATATTCAAACGTGTAAATTCTCCGACACATGGGTGATTTTCTTGTGTTCCCCATATTTTGGCGATTAACTTAATGAGTTCAGTAGTTTCAAGGTGGAACTATCACGTCATTTGATTGGTTTTTCGACGGCATTAACAATGTCTTTCAACCCATATAACTACCTGTATACTATGTCCAATACCAGAAGTGATATTCTGGAGTTCGCCATATCTCGGGCATTAACTAAAAGATTTTGCTAGTTTCGTTCCTTATAATAATGGTAACAAATATTTGAACATATAAATTCTCCCCACACAGGGGTGATTTTCTTGTGTTCACCATATATCAGCCATTAACAAAAAGATTTTGCTAGTTTCATTTCTTTAATAATGGTAAAAATATGAATCATTACCTGAACTTCACCAGGATTTGATCCAATAGACAGATATGATCCCTTGCGAGTGCATTGAACCGAGCATACACCACCATCAGGTCCCAAATCACACAATTTCGTCACCTAAGTAAACAAAAATTAGTCACAAACCCATCTCTCACATGCTTGGATTTGATGATCCTAAAATGCTAGAGCTCATGAGACTATATGTAACCATCCATAGGTGGGTGCCATTCATTTCAGTGTATCAAGTAACTAATATAATCCTATCATGGATGGTGTCTGAGTATGAGCCCACCCAATCATGTGTCTGTGTGTTTCATGGAAGGCTAAGAGATATAGTTAGACATACCCATATGTGTAGTTGGTCATTACCTCGGACTTCATGTCGCCATGCACCAGACATGGATACTTGTACCGCACGGGAAAATGCACGCGAACTTCCAATCCTTCACAATACATATACACAATTCAACATAGAATTAAGAACATTCTGTAAAATACTCAAAAAAAAATGTTTAGCATAGTACACAGCCATAGTGGAAATTGTGAGAGCCCTCCTTATTAGACCATAACCAAGGTCGGGGCTACATAGAAGTGGGAACCTTTCAAACATATCACTACAAATGCAACCAACTCACAACAGTACACAAAAAGAACCATTTTCACTCAAGTACGCAGCTTAAGGATTCACGGCGATTAAAACCCAAAATTGCATTATCACGATTACAATCAGAAACCCATTACTATTCTAACCTTACCCACTCCATTTTCTAGCTTTCCGCCTCTAATAGTAATACTATGTTATTCCAGTAACTAAAATTAAACATTGATATCCTCTTAGGCATTTACACAAACAACTAATGTTCAGAAACGCAATTAATCTTTTTAATATACTATCACTAATAATAGTCTCAAACTTGATTAATTTCTAAAAACTAATATTCTATTTTACTATCAATTTTAGACTTAACTAAGAAAGAACCCTACACAATTTTATAAGATAATCAAGATCTTCAAAGAAAAAATGGGTTTAAACACCACTGAATGTTATCCATGAACGATTAACGGCCAACATAAGCACAGGCGTTAATAACATGGATCGCCATCATCAAGAGTAGGGACTAATGAATCACCAAGCTTAGAAATTTCATAAAGATAAAACTCTATTTAGGAAACAATTCAAAAACTGAGAAAATGAATCACCATTACCAATTTTCCTTCCTGATAATGATTTCCCCATTTTAAGTTTTAACCACACTTTCTAATCCATGTCTACCTTGAAAAGCTTCAGTAATCAATTCCCATCGTTTGGGTTTTCCAACTGGATGTTTCAAAATCTGTTTCTTCAATATCTAAAAATCCTCATTCACCCATTCTTTCTGTTCATAAACCACATCAGTAGTATTTGTATTCATCTTCAATTTCTCAAAACGCTTCGCATTAACATCCCTGAGATCGTCATTTTTCTTAACTGTTTGATGTTGTTTCCGATTAAACCCTCTTCTCTTATCCCCGATTTGATCTGCCGTTGTTGATTCATCCTCTACATTTAGTGGTTCAAGGATTCGACCTTGACCAACACGAATATCACCAGCAGTGATTAAATTAGGAGAAAATGGACCAACAATTAGTGAAAGAGAATACCAAAATAAAATGAATTTTAGGGTTTCAGAAAGATAATAATGAGGTAAACAAATTGATCACCTACACCATCCTTACCATGGATGCTACGGCGAGTTAGAGAAGAAAGAAGGATAAATCTTCCTTTTGGTTTTCTTACTCTGAGATTGTTTTTGGCTCTGGAATATGAAAAGTGAAAACCATCAGCGAGAAAAGAAACGCATGTGATAATGACAAGGTTGTTACATATCGGATTTCGGTTCGTATCGGTCGAGAGCGATATACTGGTACGCCAGTATATCCGAGAAATTTCGGTTCAAATATCGGTGAAATATCGGTCCATATATTTTATATCTATAATTATATGAAAAAATACTAGTTCACATTTTATAATTATAAATATATTTTAACACTTTATAACAAACGTTTTTTCACAAAGTTTAGAAAGAAAAACTAGTAATCATCTAAAATATATATATCTATAGATTTCATACAAAGTTCAAACTGGAAACATAAGAAAAACAAGAACAAATTCAAAGTTCATCGTCTAAAATGCTAATTAAACAAGGATATTGCAATTGTAATCGAAATCATTAGATTAATTATAGATATTATCATATCCATATATAATTCTAAAATATCACAAAAAATATGAGTAACAATTGAAATCCTAAAACAAGGATTTTTTTTTAAATTTTGTTGTTTTTTTTTTTTAAAAAAAATAATAAAAAAAAAAATCGGCCGTATCGGTCCATATCGGCCAAAACTTTGGATTTCGTCTTCATTTCACTCCGAAATCCGAAATTTCGGCGAAATTTCGGCCATTTCGGCCGAAATTAACTACATAGTAATGACTATGAACGAATGGTTTTCTTACTCAGACACACCCAAACGCAGCCTTTCGATTAAACCGCAGCCGTCGGTTATAAAACTCACTTGGGAATTCGAATCATTTTGTGCTCTGTCTAATCATAACCCTTTAAAATAATTTACCCCTAAAAATCTATCCAGCCTTTTTTTATCTTTTCTCAAACGAAATTTCAACCATTATTTATAACCCCTTATTTTTTTCGGATGAAATCTCAACCGTCACTTATAACTCATTTTATATTCTTGATAAATCGTATTAGTAATAATAGTATTAATTCTTTTTATTTTTTTATTCAAAATAAAATTCCATTTAAATAATAATCAACCTGGTACATAGGGTGTATCTTGTCTTATCGATGATTGGATATCAATTGAAAAATTAAAATAATACTTAAAAGACAAATTCCTCTCTAGCTTATGTTATTTTTTATTCTTTATGTTAGCCTTTTGTTAGTAAAATATATGCTACCAAAGTTCGGATAGCTTTGCAGCAAAAGACATTTCCAGTATTGTTTCAAATTTAGGTCACTGGTATTATTGTCTAATGATTTTATCGTCGTATTATGGTAATTAGTATAATCTGAATTTTGAACAAGTGGGGTCTATTGACATGCTTGTATTTGATGGTTTTGACATATTTCTGTGTCCATAGGATGTCGAGATATTAACAACTGAGATTGTCTGAATTTGATTGGATAACTAGGTCGGCCTGGGATCCATAATATCAAATGTGGACTTTGTTGTCGTCTTTTCTCTCTCACATTCTACGTCGCGTTCTCCTTTTTGTAGAGACGTAAGGATCATAATGAAGAAATGTGAGATTTGCTCTTTAACTCAACATTAATATGGTTATTTAAGTTTTACAGTCAAATCTTTTTATGTCTTAATTAGATCTTATGATCATTATATTGGTTTCGATTTTACAGACTGACTCTTTTCCATGTTTTCTTTTTAATCCACTTCCTTTCGTTACACTTGATTTTCTTAATTATGCAAAATACGTTCATATGAAATTAATTAATTAAAAAAAATACTACTCCATCTAATGAAAATTAATTAAGAATCGAAGAAACTCAGATATCTTTGAGAAAAGAATCAACGTCTTCAAACTCATTATCATTTCCATCAGGCTTGAAATCATTCAGATCAAGATAGGCAAGATCCATTGGTATTTCATACTGGGCAAGGTTAGTTTCAAGATTATTTCTTTTTGCTTGAATGGAAGCCTTGTAAAGATCAACAAGGTGCTTAGGCATACGACAAACATTTTCCCAATGCCCTGACGAATCTCATCGATAACATACTGATTTACTGTGTTTTTTCGAATAACTTTATGTGATTTTACCTTTCTGTTTAGGAAACATTTTTTTTTCTTCCCCTTCTAATGATGAGAGTTGTGACCACCATGTTTCTTGTTATATAAGTGTTAAGGATCTAACCAACGTCCACGTCTTTTTGCACGGCTATCGGAAACAATAGCCTTCACTTCAGGAGCAGGTGCTGAGCCCGTAGGATGACTTTGATGGTTCATTAACAACAATTGGTGTTTTTGTTCATCAACCAATTGGCAAGAGGTAAGCTCATTACACTTTGTGAAGTTTCTTTCTCGATACTGTTGTTTAAGCAATATATTTAATGTATGGAAAGTGAAATAAGTTTTTCCCAAAAGGTCTGAATCTTTCACAGTTTCTCCTTATAACTTTAAACGATAAACAATTTGAAAAAGTGTCGAATTATATGCACTTACACTCTTGAAGTCTTACAGACGAAGGTGCATCCACTCATACTTTGCACGAGGAAGAATCATTGTTTTCTGACGATCGAAGCGATCTTTTAGCTCTATCCACAGAGTGTACGGGTCTTTCACAGTAAGATACTGGGACTTCAAAGCCTCGTCAAGATGATGATGGATAAATATCAAGGCCTTGGAGCGATCCTTAGGGTATTCTTTGTCGTTAATTAAGGACAATTGTGTTTCCCAAAGATTTGGCACTAAGATGCACTTCAGCGTCCAAAATCCAGGACAAATAATTTTTTCCAGTTATGTCTAGGGCCATAAAGTCCAATTTAGAAAGATTTGACATTATTTGATATTAAAAGAAATAAGACTAATAATATAAGAAATAATAACCAATTTCTACTTCTTTTTTTTTTATGTAAAGCCCTTAAAATTTATTTATTAGATTACCTCATTCAAATGGAGGTTTGCACTGTTACATAGAAGAGGTGGTAGATAGACACACCCTTATCTTACATCATTATACATTACACACTAATACAACCAATCTACAATGTGATTTCCTTGATCTACACGAAATCGAATAACATGGAAGAAACTAACTGAGTCCTTGAATCTCCAAGGAACCTCTTGATCATTCCCCAAAATAGATAACTGAATATTATTTGCATCCCCTTGAGTTATCACATAAGTGAGATTTAGATTTTTAGTTAATTAAGTTTTCCATTCACATACCTTCGCCTCAACCATCAGAGAAGTTCTACACGAAATCGAATAACATGGAAGAAACTAACTGGGTCCTTGAATCTCTAAGGAACCTCTTGATCATTCCCGAAAATGGATTGCTGAATATTATTTGCATCCCCTTAAGTTATCACATAAGTGAGATTTAGATTTTTAGTTAATTAAGTTTTCCATTCACATACCTTCGCCTCAACCATCAGAGAAGTTGTATCAAAATAAACAGTATGGTATCCCAAAGCTATTTTAGTATGAACCCGATTAACCTTCCACATAAAGAACTAAAACTTCGGTAAGATGCTTGAGATTCTCCAAAATTTCTTCCAAAGAAATTCATTAATCTCCGAAGTTGTAGGAAAGTCATTGACTGAGAGATTAACAGACATAATTTTTTCTAACATGAGAATGTTAAGACAATATTTGGTGAAAAAATCTGCTTTAGCAAATCCATATTTTTGATTCTATCATCATATCCCATCATAAATGTCGTAAGGCTATGATAAATCGCTACAATAACATAGTAAAAACACCATAAGACCTGAAGTAGCCATGGATAATATATATTTAAAGCAACAAAAAATCAGAAAATCGTTAAAAAAAATCAGAAAACTAAAACCTATTATTACGAAACGCAACAATTTGTTTCATCAAAATTCAAATCTACTAATTACAAAAAATCCAAATCTACTCGGAAAATCTGATATCTCAAATCAAATCCGAGTAGATCAAGATTTGGAAATGCAAAAAAAAAAATATATAAGAGAAGTTTTAGATAATTTTTTGGAAATAATGGTTATGCAGATAGAGGGGATAACCAATTTATACTATCAACATAGAAGGGAGAGAGAGGAAAAAAAACACTACAAGTGCGCTCAAAGTTATCAATACTGATAACAAAATAATAGGATACAATAATAGAAGAACAATAACTCTGTTAATAAAGCAAGTGATGTCATTTTTAGTACTAACATCTATCAACATCAGTGAAATAGTGAAAGTATATATACTTATGTTTTCATTGGATTTTGGACTTGTGTGAAAATATATACATTGGTTCTAGACTTTCGCAAATCCCAAAAAAAATGTGATGATGTGATAGGATTCTGAGAAACCTATTTATAATAACCGCAATCGCACGACGTCTAACTAGTAGACAGCGACAAGTACGAGTCGAACCCACATGGAGTGGGCAAATACTGCAATCAATGTTTGAATTAAACTAATCAGAAATAATATCTTTTGGATTTTTTTAGAATTATGAATGAAATAATTAAACAAACTAAACTAATAAAACAACTAAGTAGAGAGAATCGGTAACCAGGGTTTTTAGTATCCACCACTATTTCTGTTTAATACTAAAGTTAAATATAACTCCTGAATATTTATCTATTGTTCGTTCTATCGACATCACCTATTATATATATTAGAGTCGGAAATATCACTGGGACACCCTAAGCATGGCGCATCAAAAACTCTAAGTCTTAGCATACACCATCAAATTGCGTTAGCGAGAAAATCATACGAAAATAATTATAGGTTCACAAATAATACCTTGTTATTCTAAGAATACCCCATCAAAGGATTTAACCCAAGCATGAAATATCGAATAAGTAGAAAAATATATTTGCAATCCTATTAATTATGCGCAAAGGTTAATGTATTGTACAAAACCGGTGAAGCAACAACTAATTTTATCATTAAATCAATAAACAAAATCATGGAAATAATCTATTCAAATCATAATAGTTTGTACCAAATAATTCAATTCAAAATAGACTATTACTCAAAGTGGTTTCAAACATAAAACTCTAGCTACAAATCAATTAGAAAGACATAGTAGTGGGTTTCTCAAAACTCATAAAAATAAATTAACCAAGTAGAGAGGAAAGGATTAAACCCAAAAACAATGGCGTCTTCTTCTTTCTCCACTGCCTGTCTGGTTTACAGTTATGCGTCTCACCAACAACCGTCAATTCTCTCTGTCTACCCAGTCTTTTCCCTTCTCTCCCTTATCGGTTCGCCTCCAATCCCCCTTCTCTCTTTTCTATATCAATCTCTTTCACCCACTCTCTATTTCCCTTATTTCTTTTTTCTTTCCTAGTCGTCCTCTCTCTAGCCTACTTTTCACTCCTCTGTACACTCCCTTCTCTCTCCACTCCTAATCAATCTCCTCCACCCCAAAAACCTCAAAGAAAGTCCTCTCGCTTTCCCATTTCAATCTTCTCTCCCTAGGTATTCTCTCTCCCCTAATCAATCCCTTTTCCCATGCCTCCAACCCTTTTATTCTATCTCTCCAGCCTATCCTAGGTCAGACCCCTCTCCTCTTCACCCTCGGTCCCCTCTATTCACTTTTCTCTTTCTCTTTTATACTCTACCTTCCACTCTTGTTTCTGTCAGACCTTACCATCAAGAAGTCTGATTCTCTCTTTTCCCTGCCATCAATCCACGGTCCCCAATTAATCAACTCCACCGTCCGACCTCTAAAAAGAACCCAAACCTTACTCTTTATCTTCACATGCTCACCTCCCGCTCTTCTCAGCCACATCACTTTTTATTCTCTTTTAATTCACCTACTTTTCCTCCATTTTTCAGATTTTCTTTCTCTGTTTGCTTTTATAGCACTGACATTACTCTAGTCAAACATCCAACAATATCTCTTGCAAACAAATCACGTCCACTCAACTTCATTTTTAATATATGAAGTTTGAAAATCATCGACGTGCATTCTTCTCTCTTATTTTCTTCATTAGAGACACCTTTTCTTAACCTCTGACCATATGCCCCAACAGCGAACCGACCAACTCGTGCTTCAACAAGTCATTGGTGGCTCTAAACAATTTTGCTTTTGTTCACTTCCACATCTTACTCTTCAAACTCCAGAAAATCCACCAACCCTTTTGACCGTATTAAGTTCATAAACTTGGATTTTATGTGAACCACCTATTAAAACAATAAAATGGTAAAATTAATAAATTATAAGTACTAGCAAATATAAATTAGACCCTAAATATTTATAAATTAAGTGTCCATCATGATGTAATCATAAACAAAAACCGAAACAATAATGTAGCCATCACGATTTTCTATTAAAATAAATTGTCTATAAAGTTTCCTTCACAGTCTTTAAAGAGATCAAGAGTTTACACTTTTATGTACCCAACGGCTTTTAATGATTATGAAAGTATAGGCATCCAAAGCATTACAAAATTAAAAAAGAAAAAAAATGATCGAATAAGATACCTTAAAAGAAAAACGATTGAATAAATATTTTTCAAAACATAGTAGTAATAAAAAAAACACCATTGAAAACAGTATAGATACGTATACCATTTAAAACAATATAGGTATGCATGTATATGTATGTGTACCTTTTAATACTGTATAAGTATGTATACAGTTACATATTTCCAAAAGAATCTTTATGGATTACTAAAAAACTCATGCTATGTGTTCGGAAAAAATATCTTTTACGCCGAACATGTATTTTTCTGTATGTTACTCTCTCTATTTTTTATAAATTGAGTTAAATTAAGTTTGTACAATTTTTAAGACAAAAAGGATAGGGATATACTTTTAGGTATTTTTTACAATTATACCCTCATGATAATAAAATAGTAAAATTTGGAAACAATGTATCTCTCAAACTATGTCACGGATATTTGTAAACTTTAAATTGTTGAAAAACATTTTAAAACACCTAACGAATATAAACATGACTATCGAATTATACATATTTCTTATACTAATAATAATTAATCAAAAAGGTAAGTTTAGAAATATTGCATTGTTTAATGAAATAACTCAATTCTTAGAGAACAAAATTTTATACGGAGGAGCTCAATTTATAGGGAATGGAGGGAGTATTTTTGTCTATTATAAGAAAGAAACCAATAAGAGTACGGAAATTCATTGATTTTTTAAAAAAATTGCTCATAACCAAAGAAAAAGATTTAGGGTTTAGTAATAAAGTTTATCGATTAGCTGGTAGAGCACGTGTTGATAACATGTTATAAACTAAAGAAATCAGAGAAATAGAGAAGAAGAATGAGCATTCTTATTGAATGTGTGAAATAAACATACAATAAATCCTCTATTTATAGCGCTAGACACAACGGTAACTAAACGCTAAAAACCTAGATTTACCCTAGATATTCCTAATTAAATTTCACATTTATAACAATATTCGCCATTAGTATTGTACTTTCTCCGTTCATGTAAGATATATTTATTCCAACGAGCCTTAATAGTGTTTAAAAAACTCGTGACATGTAGGTCCAAACTAACTTTTACTAGAAATAAACCTTTATGATATAATTTGAACCCTGTTTTGGGGTATATTAAAAAATTATATGTTATACTGAATAATGATACATGGTTACTAGTAAATCTAAAAGCCCCATATCTATGGATTTTATAAATAGCAGCGGTGCCCTTTAATAGTGGTTAATGATGATTTGGAGTAGTTAATTTTTTTGATTAAATTAGATGGATTAAACTTAATCAAATTAGAGTTATTTTTTAAAGTTGATTAGAGAAATAGATTTTTTTGAGATTGAATTATACGAAGAACTCATAAAAGTTCGACTTGAATTCTTGAGATGACCCCAGGTTTGGTTGTTACCTTTTTAATCTAACCTATGTTTGACTTATATTTTTTCAGTAATCCCTATGTGTTCTTTATATACAAATACCAACAAAGAGGTTCGGTTGGTATTCTTTCAATCGAACCTCTGTGTGTTAATCATATATAAAAAAGAATATAAATGTTTTGTGTGTTCTTTATATTTTGAAGTTGAAAAAAAAAATTAATAAAAAAAAGTTAGATTCAAACTAAATTAATCAAAACCTAAATAAAATAAAACCTTGATTCTATTTTGTTTAAGAAATTAGAAATAATTAGGTTAAGTTAGGTTTTTTAATTTATTAAAGGTAATTTAGTTACTTAATCATCTCTAGGAAACCCCACCATAGATAGGATAATAAGAAAATATGACTTGCAGTTTAGTATACTCCAGAACAAGGCTCCTTAACTTTCACCAAATCTTACACGAAAATGTAATGTTTAGTCCATTTATGGGCCGGTCAACATTAGTTTTGTGCATAATTGTTTAAAAGTGTTTAAAATACCAGCGTAGATAGCAGATTATTTTAAAAAATGAACCGAAACTGTGGATAACGATTCATTCTCAATGAACTGCAGTTTAGCGGGTTATTTCACAAAATAAATTTTAACTGGTCATTTTAGAAAATTAATTGTGGGTAACAGTTTGTATTGGGTACAATAATTTGTTCCTAATAACTGAGCTTTGTATCTGTGCAACTGTCAACAACTGAGCTTTGTTTCTAACGAATTTTCTTCTTGCTTATAATAAAGAATACTACCACAACAACCACAAATAAAGTCAAAAGTTGGGATGCTATAAGAGGAATACAAAGATCTCAGGTCCAAAATGTGAATGCTAAACATTGTGAAGAAACGACTGTCGTAAGAGCTATACATACTAAAAATATCAAAAAAATCATGCTTAAAAATGAGGGAGTGATGGTGATTTACAGAATGCTCGGAACTGTTTGTTATGTTTAAGAAACTGCGATGCAACATGTTTATTTTTATTTTTTACGAACAAAAAAAAAAAGTAAGGACCGATGTTCTAGCTTGTTGATGTTTTGTTTTTCTTCAGTGGTAAAGAGTCATCACTGAACGACCAATTGAAGAGGTACCTCGTGTGGAGCTTTTTTTAGACTCTTTAATGAACCAAAATAGTTTCTGTTGACGAATCAATCAAAGTGGTGCAGTAGAGCAAGCGAGCAATGCCCATAGTTCGTTACAAACTTCGTTCTTTGCGACATGTATCAGGATGTTATAGGACTTTGGATTAAGGGGAACCGTTAAGTTTTGATACAAATTTGATTAGAACTAGGTGTTTAAACCAGGGGTGTCATGGGTATATGAATACTCCGAACCAAACCGGAACTAGTCAGGTCGGTTCTGTGCCTGGATTATATTATTAAATCCGTAATAGTTTTAGCATCCGACGGCTAGAACTGTTAGCTTTCGGTTCCTATCAGAATATATCCGGTGGATATCCGTTGGATAATGGGTCCCGAAATAAATGTCTAAGTTTGTGGATAATTAGTCCAAACCTATCTAATTTGACTTTAAACTTATATTATTTCTCATTCATTTTACACTTAATATCTTTTAAGAACTTCCACAGTCATGGCTATAAAAACCGTACATACACAAAAAAAAGCCAATCGTAGCATGGGTATCTAAAAATTCTATAAGTTAAGAAAGATAAAACTCAATGCCAGATCTGGCTACCGGTTATAGCTTTTGCCAAGTATAACAGGGCGGAGATTATAACTGCTTATAGACTCGAACGTGGTTTAAAACTGTGTTCGAGTCACAGTTATAATCTTCTTCTGAAGTTCAAACATATTTATAGAATGCATCTGAATGAGGCGTATATATAAAGTACGTTTGCTGAAACGTTAATTTTAAATACGATTTGATTTCAAACGTTATTTAGAAAAACGGATCACTCAAACGTGCTTTAAAAATACGTTTGGGTTTTGACGTGCATCCCATCAGACGTTAATATTAAACACGTGCCACTCGCATGCATAATTCTAAAACATGTATGTTGAAAGACTATGTAATGTCTACATCATGTCCCACGCGCTTTAAATGTCTGTTTCAGTCCAACATATATTAAAAGAGTGTCTATAAAGTGCGCACAGTTATATATTGCGTTTAAATTGAGGTGTGAATTTTATCTTCGCCCGGATAAATTAACTTCCTCTTCTAGTGGTGGGTTATCGCCAAACGTAAAATTTAAAAGCCAAATTTAACTTAACAGGTTTGACTTTTTAATTTTTATGACCGTGGATACTCTAAGACACTAATATAAAAGTTACAAAAAAAATCGTATCAAAATAAATTAGTAAGATTAAAACTCTAAAGAAAAAATGAAAAACTGATTATTTTATAAAGAATCAATGAATACCCAGATCTGAAGGGTATCCAGATTTTTTATCGTTTCCGATATCCAACCCGAAACTAACCCATTGACACCTCTAGTTCAAACGAGTTGAGTAGTATAGTTTAATAACCGGTCTCTTAGTTTGTTTTAAAGTTCATGATTGTCGTTAAGTGCCCACAGAGTCTATCTTACGGTTTATCAATAACTAGTTGTAAGTTATAAAAATTAGAACTCAGATTAATAATTGTGTAGTTGATCTTTTTTGTTAATTTATTTTCTAAGATCCATAAAATCCCAATAGGTTTGTGATTAAAACAGTATACAATGTTATATGGGAATTTTGTGTTTCCCCTAAAGATACCTATTTTACATTACCTCTTTTAAATTTAAAATAGGTAAAACCTCTTTTAATTTGGATGTACCGTAACAGTTCAGTTAATTCAGCACGTGCAGTGCACATATGTGTCAGACTAAATAATTAAAATTATAAAAAAAAACTTATCCCGGGATACGTGGAGCATTCTCATCCTAAAAAAAAAAAATTTAGACCGTTCAACGGTCATCAACCATCAGATGTTATAAAAGGAACCAAATAAAGAAATTGAAATCTTGTTCAGTCGAATCCATGATTTCTTAAAAATAGGAACTTGATTATTACGCTGATTTAGAGCAATAGAGAAACAATTCTACACAGACAATTGCGATCGAGCATGGGAGGTGGATCTTCAAGTCTCGACAGTGAGGTATGTTTCAAATTCCACCATTAAAGGGGGTAATACAAATTATAATATTTACAGTAAGGGTGTAACACAAATATAATTTTAAATTTTACAGGTAACCAGTGAAGATGAGGTGACCAACGATGAAATTACATGTTAAATATGTTTTCAACATACACCCTCAACAATAGATTACACATTCAAATTTACTCCAAATGTAAAAAACATGATGGCATTAAAAAAGTTTGGGAAGAAAACACTCGAGCTAATCCATAAAGAAGATTTTTAAGGTGTCAAAACTTCAACTGTGGTGAATTTCAATGGTTGGATGAAGCAGTGAAGCTTCCATCACCAAGACAACATCAAGCAAAGGAATGTTCAAAATGCGGAAGTCTTTTATATTGGGCTAAAGATTGTCCTGGAGGAAACATGAAACAAATTAGTGAAAGTACAACTATTGGTGACCTGTGTAATCAGTTTCAAGGCTCAGTGAATTTAGACAAAGGCCAAATGAAAAAAATATCAATATAACAAGTGAAACTGAAATGTAATAAACTGACTTAAAACTTTAATAGTAGTATCATATCTTAACAAGAAATTGAACTGGCTAATAAGCCCACTAAAGACCATATATGACCATAACAAAATGTCTCCTAGCACTAACTTTAATAGAGTCACATCTTTGTATAACAAAATGGCAACTGCCCTGCACAATTTTAAGCTAAATCAAAGTATATTCATTCTCTTTACAAAACATTGCATGCATGCACATCAAAAAAAAATAGCACACACACACATGTATATGCATTAAGGCCTCCAAGTAAGTGGTTTGAAGGTCTAGGATGGGAGTCTAAAACCTGCCCTCATTCCATCTGCTCTAAATCCATTCTGGCTATGGAAGTTTGTTGTTGTTGCTGCTCTACCAGCTCCACCAACACTTGTATAAGGAGAGACAGTTCTTGGTCTTGGTGTAAATGCACCTCTTCCAGTTTGTGGAGCAGGTGGTGCCCCATTGCCCATTCCTTGTGAAGATGCTGCTTCTCTTCCCCTAATGAAACCACAACCACATCCGCAATAAACAAAGACATAATACAAATTGAACATGTAAAAAAAGATGTTAGTGGAGGAGATTGGTACCTGCCAGCATTTGTAGATGGAGGAGGATTACCCCTACCTCTGCCCATTCCTTGTGAATATCCTACTCCTCTTCCCCTAATTAACCACAACAACATCAGTAATAAACCAAGACACCATACAAATTAAACATATGAAACAAAGTGTAAATGGAAGATATTTGTACCTGCCAGCATTTGTAGATGGAGAAGGATTGCCCCTACCTTTTCCCCTTCCTCTAGCACTTGTATATGGCCTATTCTTTGTTGGGAAAGTTCTGACAGTATGGGCTGATGAACCATAACTGCCACAAGTTCTCTTACCTTTTGTTGGGTTTGGTCTTCCTTCAATGTCAGACATGATCCTGTTCAGTTCTGGCATGCCAACCTTTCTCTTGTGTTTAGGCTTAAGTACCTTCATTTCATGAGCAATCCAATTCTCTTGGCTTGCACATGTCTTTACCACACCTTTATAAGCCTTTTTATAACTGGAAAAACCTTGTGCAAATCATCAACCAAACTATAGATAAAACAAATGAAATTGTCAATTCAAGTTTTGACAAATGATATGAAAGAAATTTACCAAGGAAATGCGGTTTAGAAGTTACCCATTCAGATCAATCCTCAATTGTATTCCCACTGCAACTGCATGGACACATGGAATGCCAGTGATGTATACCCAAACACAACAACTAAATGATTTTTCAATTAAACTCGCATCCCACCTACTTCCAGACAAGTTGCTTTGGACACACCATTCAAGCTCATTTTTTTCAAACAATTTGTACATATTCTTCTTATCCATCCAATTTTTCATAATTCTTTCAGCCTTTGGCACCAATATCTTACCCTCCCTCTCTCATTGAATAGCCTTCATCTTTCTCTCAAACATTAATCCCATAACGTTCAAGTTAAACCTTCCAGAAGCATGTGTAAAGGATGACATCTAACATCTAACATCCAACTGTTGAATGCCTCAGAAAAGTTGTTTGTTACATGCTCACATTTGAATGTCAAATCAAATGTTGACCTAGCCCAAGTATATGTCTTTCCATTGGAAAACCAGTCAAATGCCCTCTTGTTATCCTTTTCCATTTGATCAATTTCCTTCTTATGATCAACAGCTCTATAAGCCTTGGATACCCCCAAGCTAGTATTTTTCATGTGTTTGCCTTTGTGTGTTATCATAAAGTTTTCAAACATATGTCTAAAACAAAACCTATGTCTAACAGTGGGGAAAACTTGTTTCACTGCTGGGATAAGGCCTTTTTGCCTATCTGATATGAAAGTCAGTAGCATAGGACGGGCATTCAATCTATCTTCAATGGCTTCTAGAAATTTGATCCAATTCTCCTTATATTCTCAAAATCACAAATGAAAATAGCTAAGGGGTACATACCATTATTACCATCAAGAGCAACTGCTGAGAGCACAACTCCACCAAACTTGCCTCTGAGATGGCAGCCATCCAAACCAGCAAAGGATCTACATCCATCTTTAAAGTCAGTCAGGTATGCATCAAAAGCAAGGCATCATGTCCTAAATGAATCATCTATACAAGTAACAACACTTCCTATACTCCTTGGATTTTCCTCTACAACCTATCTACACACTTCAAGTAACCACTTATAACCATCTTCATAAGATCCATAAATCTTGGTTAGTTCCTTACCAAGAGCTTTCCAACACACCAATACTTGATAGGCACTCCATGCATGGACATGATCTTGTCCTTTATCTTCCATGGATTCAACTTATAACCATCTTCTCTTACATCATCCTCTATGACTTAAGCAATCCAAGTAGAATTGGCCATTTTGTTCTTCTTGGTCCAATCCATGTTTACACAAGTGTGTGTAATAACATATTTGGTGACCTTGATAGTGAAACCATTATTTTGGCTGCAAACATAAACACCATAAGTTAGAAATACACTTATTATGAAAACAGAAAATGAAACATTGTTTGTTAAGAACACTTACAGGTTCCCATTAAGTCTGAAAGAACACTTGAGATCTTGACACATGCACCTTAATCTATCCCTATCATCCTTGCTTTTTTTTTTTACTTCAAAAGAATTGGAAATACAAAACCTTGTCATAAATGTCTTATACTCTTTCATAGTAGGCCAAGTCATACCAATGGCTAGTTCATCTGTCTCACATGTCCAGTGTTACACTTAGATTCTAACTCTAGTTCACCATCTGAGCTGACTGAATGGTTACTATATATGGTAATCATCTTTAACTGGTAAGTCATGGATGTCATGATAATCAAGATTGGTACATTCATAAATTACATCCAACTCTTCTTCATCAAACCCTTCTCCATCCAACTCAACAACATTTGTTTTCTTCTTGTTAGCTGCAGCTTCAGTTGTAATGTTATCATCTACACTAGCTCTTTTCTGTGGTGTTAGTCTCTTGCTAGCTACTTTATTTGAAGTCATGTAATTTTTTCTAGGTTGGGATTGCTGACTCATCTGCCCAGGTGGATGCTGCTGATTCATCTGCTCAGGTGGATTCCTACCAATGTGGTCAATCTCGACCATTACGGCCGAGATAACGCCTTTTTTCACGGTATCGGCAGAAAACCTTGACGATTTCCGAGATTTCGCTGAACGATATTTGAACGCGAATATCGACCGAGTCGTCCGTATCTCGGTCGAGACGAGTCACTAAATCTAGGATAAAATGGGTATTTACTATTCTAATCTAACGGTTTTAGATTGATTGACGAATCCAACGGTTCAATTTACTCTTTATCTCTCTCTCGAATCTCGATTGATTCTATCTATCTCTTCTTTACTTTGCTAAAAGGAGAAAACCTAAGAAGAATTAAGGAAGATCGGAAACGGATTTTAAAGAGATTCGAGTAATAGCTTCATGTAGACCGGAGAAATATGTAAACTTTCAACTCCTCAAAAGAGATTATCGGTTTCGTTCTCCACATGCACCAACAAATCCCAACGTAAGCACCAACCCCCTTTCAAAATACCCCCCAATTTCCATATTTAAATTCTTATTTTGCAATTGATTTTGCATGATTTTTGTTCTTTCTAAATTTCTTTGAAATATTGTTGAGTTAGTAACTGGATTATGGATTTGAACTTTTTTGTTTAGTAATTGATACATTTTTGAATAGAGTAGGATTCCTCTTTCGGGGATTAGGTCAAATTAGCTTTCCTCTGATACTAGTTACATTTCTGAAGCATTTGCTAAATGTCACTATTGAATTTGATTTGATGCAGAGAGAACGTAAAGAATTGGTAACTTGGCTCAGCAAAGATTCTACTGTGGATTATAAATTATTTTTTTAGATATGATTTTGATTCCAAGATCAGTAGACTGCAAAAATTGATGAAACCTTTTTCAGACCTATAAACTGCTCTTTAAATCATGCTTAATGAGGTTCATAATATTCAAAGTCTGATCCTGATTCTTGGCGGAAGTCCACCCCGTCCGCATCATGTTTACGGAACGAAATGTCATCTATATGTTGCTGATAATACAACAGATTATACTAATAGTAAAATTGGATGCACTTTTAGGGAGGGTTCTCCTGTTTGCAATTATCTTTACTCTGCTTATGGAAATATATCTTGTTGGTGACTAATGTCAAATGTATTTATTTTTCAGGTTATTCAGGCACTGATCTCAAACAACGCAGGATAGTTTTCTTATACAGGTTATCTTCTAAGTGTGCCTTACTGAAAGTTCCCGCTACTTTCAATATGCCTTTATATTTTCTTCCTAAACAGGTCTAACAAGAAGGTAACAATATCTCTGTATGAAGCCACAGACGGTATCCTTAATTCTTTTGGTTGCTTACAAATTAGGAAGTTTCAGTTGTTCATGGCAACAGACAAACAACACATGTTAGTACCTTCACTGTTGTAGTAGTTAGTGGAAGAGAGGGGTCAAACACATACTGAATATGTATCTGAACAACTCTGTGCTAGTATTGCGATCTGCTGTTGAGTGATGCAGTGATTTGACAGAGATATATCTGAGAAAAATTCTCGTCTTCATATCAGACTCAACGATGATTAATCATTTCAGAGGACTTGACGACTTGTGCCTATTTCTTGTTGTGGATTGGATCTGTTTCATATTGACTATCAGATACCCAGACTTGTGACTGAAATTGGAACGGGTTTAGCCTGAAATTGTTGAATGAATTGCGTATGAATGTCTTTAGACTTGTATTGTGCAGGGACGGGGAAATGGTTGTTAGAAACACTAACAAGTTGATGCAAGAATCACAAGCAGAGTGCCCCCAAAGTATTTTCTAAAATGACTCAGAGGAATTGGTCGTGAATAAACTTGAGGATGCCTGTCAGTTCCACAAGGCCAACATGCTATTTTCGGGTTTATCTATTTTCCTTTCTTAAAATTTCTGTTTATGTATTATATTTGTAGATTTGCAATAACTCTAACATTTACATGTATATAAAATTTGGATATAAGATTTGGAATTTATTCCGAGATTTCGCCGATAATCTCCCCGAGATATCGTTATCAAGGTGTCAAGGTCCCGGCCGCGACGAGATCGAGATCCAATATTAACTACATTGCTTCCTACTCATATGCTCAGGTGGTTGTTGTTGTCTCATATGCTCAGGTGGTTGCTGCTGACTCATCTGGACATCATCATAGTCATCAATATCAATAACCACTGGTCTTATAAATGTAGATAAGGGTGGAGGTGTGCAAACATGACTTTTATAATACCAATAACCAACAAACAATCAATCAAAAACATACTAATCATAATCCGATCACAAAACCAACAGTAAAAATTGAAACCCTATTAAACAAAGTAACATTTAAAAAAAAACTCGAAATCTATCATGATTATAACCATTATCAACAACCCAAGTAACAAAAACCTAAAAAACACACCATAACACATAATCGAAAGAATCCTAACACAGAATCGACAAAACCCTAATAAAGTAGAGTAACCAATTTTTTTTTGAAAAAACTCGAATATATATCATGATCATAACCATCATCAACAACCCAAGTAACAAAAACCCAAAATCAAACAAACCCTAACACAGAATCGACAAAACCCTAAAACAGAATCGGATTAGGGAACTACATGTCAAAATCCTTCTTCTTGATCTATTTCTCTGACTAGGATTTGTAAAATAAAAAAGGGGGGAAATGACAACGATTTGGGGGAAAAACCTTCTCTCTCTCTCTAGAACTGTCTCTAAAATGAAGTGAATGTTTTCTCTCCCGCCTCTTGATCTGATCGATTAGGTGAGATTAGTCTACTTGGTGAGATTAGGCTAGGGGTAAGGATCTAAACCCACTTCTGATATAAATCGTTCATTTATGAGAGGTTAGTTTTGTCTTTTTATAATTTTAATTATTTAATCTGGCACACATGTGCACTGCACGTGCTGAATTAATTGGGTTGTTACGACACATCCAAGTTAAAGAAGATTTCACCTATTTTAAATTTTAAAAAAGGTAATACAACGTTGGTATCTTTTTAGGGGAACACAAAATCCCCCGATATTATAAATATATAATTATAACTTAACTTTTACATCTTTTACAATGTGTAACACTTTCTATATTATGAGGTGATTATACAAAGAAATATTGGTCTCCTTCTTTTCTAAGTACAAATTTTGTAAGTTATAACCTATAACAAAAAAATTGTAATCTAGAAATGAGAATGAATTTCTTTTTAAATTCAATAAATGATACTTACTGAAATTTAATTACAACATTTCTACATAGACTTTTGAAAATTTTCTATCCTCTTCACCCTTTGCACAGACCTTAATAGCAGTATGAAGAAAACACCTGCAATATTATGTTATGGATATATCATTAGACAAAACCTCAATAAAAATTAAAATAAACTTACAAAAGCATTCTCTCGCTCATTAACCAAATGAATGCAATATGTGGACGACTTAGTTGCCCCAACAAAAGACACATTTAAAATCATGTCATTTCCCTGGCTGCTGAAAGATACTCCAATATTTAGTAATGAGCCTCCGATAACTGTGTACATTGTGGCCATTTGAAGTATTGTTGCCTTTCGAGCTGATATTTCCGACTGGTTATTGGAAAATTTCTTTAGCATACACTACATTTAAACAAAAATTAAAAGGGTATTATCAGCATAGGAGAAGGGTCTCGGTTAAATTACCTCAAGTACCCTGACTCCGAGTTTTACTTCCCTGATTCAAGTTCTTTCACGAACTCCTCTATGCGTTGAACTCGGGATGGCATGGAAATGGTGGAGGTTCTAGCCTGCAATGTTTAATAACATCCGGACTTTACAAATAGCAAACTAAAAACAATGAAAACTGTTGAGTGCAATAATTAAAAATGAAGAAAATCAAATAAATAAAGGTTGTTGATACTTAGCTCTTAACGGAAGTGATTCGTCAAAACGGATGAGCTTTTCGTATCTCCGCAACATCAAGATGATATGTAACAAAATTTTGAAAAAACAGAGTGAGTCACGTGTTCAACACGTTGTTCTTAAGACATTATTGCCCGACTACACTCAAGAGTGATGCTATAGCCTCCACATGGAGGATGCCTCCAGGATAAAACACCCTACTACACCTATTACTAGCACTCGTAGTAGATGTTCAATTTAAGCTTGGCAACTTAAAAAAACCCTTCAAGGAAAATCTCAACAAATTTAAGAAAGATAATAAAAAAAATTATATTTTTGGTCTCTTATATAGCCAAATTGACCGAAATAAACACACACTCATTATTGAAAGCTTCTAAGTGAGACCTAATATAAGATTGGATTGCTACCACTAACTACTAAAGAAACAGACCCAGTAGCCGGGGCTAACCTGCTTATCTTCGGTGAAACCTCCAAGATATGACCATTTGGCGTTGTCGAGCAGTACACGACCGCGTAAAGAAAGAACGAAAGACCACACATCTACACTCCTTTGAAAGGAGTTGTAATTTTCATTAGCCCAACTAAAAGTTTCATCGGAAGGCAAAACTTTTAGTTCCTCGGCAAAGGAAATATCATTGCAAAAACCAACACTTTTCTGAGTATTAACTAGATTAAGTGAAGTGCTTCTATTAACTGTACGTGTTCCATTAACAACCTTCTGCGAACCATTAACTCCGTTAACTGATCTCATGTTTCTCATTGCTTCCCTGGTGGGTACCATGTTAGTGACGCGTCCATTACCATTTACACTTCCATTAATCGTATTCTTTCTATTCGTTACTTTAGTAGTTGAGTATGAATTACCTCTCAAGAAGTGTTAAGTTTAAAGTTTTTAACCAGACTAAGAAAAAATTTTAGTCACCTCATAAAATCATATAGCAATAGCCGGAACAATTGTGGGTCATCTGAATCAAATAGTGTTATCCAAAATAGAAAAAAACTGCAACATGCCAAGAAAATGAACAAACAGAGTACAACCTTATCCCTATCTAGTGTCTTGTTTAAGACAACTGCATCTAGTTGTGGTTCAGGTTCAGGCTCTATAAAAGGGTCTAGATAAAATATTTTCATGGGTTGGATTTCCTCATAGGCAGGATCAAAAGGATCAAGTTGTTAAGTCTGGAAAAACTCAACCAAGAACTTAGAAGCACATAATAATAACCTGAATAATTATGGATCCTCAAAGTCAATCGTATTTGACCCACACAGTTGACTACAATGAAGGTGGTAGTCATTCTTAAGAAAATATGTCGATTCTAATTCCCTAAAGTAATTAGGCTTAGTCTCAAAACTTAACAACTGACACATTTTAAATTCATACGTTCCCACATATGGAAGAAATATTTTGGTGGGAAAATAAAGTCAATCTTGGTATTATTTCCTAGGTAAGCCACATCGACCATAGGATGAGTTTCTAACAACTGAACTTCTTTCTGGATATCAACAGGCTCAGGGAATCTATTTTAAAGATGATCTTAAAAAATGGTAGAGGTGCAAATGTCAAGTCCCAAGTTAGGGACCTTTCTAAGAGTCAAAGGTAAAACACAAGGAGAATAATAGTCACCCCCAAACTTAGAGTTTCCAGTGTCTTTAGATAGACTAGTCACAATTTCCCTAATTTCTAGATCGTCAGATTCCTGAAAATAGTCAATTGCTTCTTGTTGGATAAAAATTATTCCTGTAACAAAGAAACAAACCAAAACACCCGAAGCTTCGCAAATGTTAACGTTAGCGCAAATATCACATTTCAGACAATCACTCAAAACACAGATAAGAGGAGTCGCCTGTTCAACAGACTGCCCTTAACTCAATATTTACCAGGTACACTTTAGAAAAGTGTTGCTATACCTTTTAGAGTTGGCAAATCGAATCCAGGATAAAACCTCTTGATACCAACCCAGTTAGCAAGACTCGTTGGCCCGTTGTGAACTTAACAGAAGAATAAGATAAAAATAAATCTAGTGCGCACAACAAAGCGAGAAGAGGGGAAAAGACGACAGGATAGTAGCTGCGTCTGGGGTAAGTTGAAAATGAAAATTCTTTTTCTTTTATAGACAAATTTGAGAGAAGAGAATTAAATTGTATTTATGAAAAATCTTTTAACTTAATTCTCATTAATTCACATAAATAATAAAACGGTTTTTTAATTCACATAAATAAATGAAACGGTTTTAATATTTATTATATGAATTTAAAATAAAACCATTAACTCTTGATAGGCACACGCTGGGCACACGCCGGCTCACGCCAAGCATACGACGGCTCACGCCATCTCACGCAAAACACACGCAAAAAACACACGCAAGCTCCGCAAGCCCGCGTGCGTGCTTCGGTGCGAAGCACCGCACATGTGTGAATTTGCCCACTAGCCCATTCCCTTAGTCTATATCCAATCCACACGTTTTTCCCTTAGAAGTAACTTTCGTGGTAATTAGATAGACTTCATCCTTGGTTTATCCCATGCGGGACAAACCAAAGGTTTCTCATTCACATAGAAGTGAAAAATGGATTTTTTATTTCCACACACAATATATGCTAGTGACCCTTTGGTCCCATCAAGATAATTTTTGTAACAAAATATTTTTTTATTTTATTTTTTTAAATAAGCAATAAATTCATTTTTAATTCTAACAATCCCCCACATGAATGAAGAAAGCGATAAATCAGAGAACCGGAAAACGAGAAATACCTCTTAAGCAATAGGTGACCATATGGAATTGAACCTTTGCTTAGTGACAAGTACCGGAACTAATTGATGGACAGTGAACGCGATGTCTTGAACTGCCATCGTTTGGTGTAATTCATCAATAGCTCCTTATGCGAGATATCTCTCAAGAGTACTGTTAAGTTCACGCCGTTGTGTCCGTTTTGGCCCTGGACATATCCCGTTTCTCAGAATGCTCTAGAGAATTAGCTCAGTTCTCATAGGAAGCGACCCACTTCCTCATTCAGATAGGTGAGTTCTATCAAGAGTGTTAACTGCTACACCCCATTTCAATCTTAAATTGAAACTATAGAACTCATTAAGAATTTATTATAAGTCATCCTCACATGCAGTCACACTATCACGTCTACACCATAGGGAAGGGACAGAGAAATTAATTCTCTGATAGTGTTTAATTTTTACCCGCCATAAATTAGTTGTCTCATTCAAAACCTTGATCTTGGGATCTCCAGTCAGCAAGGTTGAGTATCCTTCATGGAAAGTTTTAATTGATGAGCTTAAGTCCTATCCCCCTCGATGCATTACTAACTATCTCCTTGGACAAGCCTTTCGTCAAAGGGTCCGCGATATTCTCCTTAGACCTCACAAAGTCAACAGAAATAACGCCATTCGAGATTAGTTGTTTTAGAGAATTGTGTCTTCTCCGAATATGAATGGATTTTCCATTTTAATTGATATTTTTCGCATTAGCTATTGCAGGTTGACAATCGCAATGTATAGATATAGTTGGCACAGGCCTATGCCAGAGAGGAATGTCTTCTAAAAAGCATCTTAGCCAAGCGGCTTCCTCTCCTGCTTTATCTAACGCAATAAACTCGGATTCCATAGTGGGCCGAGCGATACAGGTCTGTTTGGAACTCTTCCAAGACACTAATCCACATCTTAGAGTAAAAACGTACCCACTCGTAGATTTAGACTCCTCTGAGTCTGCTATCCAGTTTGCATTACAATGTCCTTCAAGGACTCCAGAGTATCTCTTATAACTCAAACAAAGTTTAAAGTGTATTTTCGATACCTTAACACTCTAAAAAGTGCATCCCAATGCTCCTATCAAACTGGTTATATTTTCTAAGTACAGATTCAATGTAATGAGATTGACTAAGACTATATCTATTAGACTCTCTTCTAATGTTCATCCCTAAGATTACATCTGAGGGACCTAAGTCTTTCATGTCAAGGTCTCATTCAACATGTTCTTAGTGGAATAAATTACATCTATGGTTGTATCCAGTATAAGCATATCATCAACATACAAACATACAATCACACATGCATCATTGACAATTTTAGTGTTAACATAATTGTCAGATTCATTTATTTTAAACCCACTAGAAATCATTACATGATCAAAAAATTTATGCTCTAAAAGATTTCTCTTTTCTAAGTCTCTTGCCTCTTCAAGGCTCAACTTCATTTTCCTCTAGAAGTATTGTCTGACAAGTATAAAGGACATCTAGGGGATCAACACATATCATGCGAGATTTTCAGATTTCAAAGGAAAATAGTTTTTTCAAGGAACACAACATCCCTAGATTCCATAATGGTATTCAGACCAATTTCTGAACTATCAGAATTTACAACCCTAAACCTATAATATGTAAGGCGTTCAGGATATCTTATTAAGACACAATTAACAGATTTGGGTCCTCTCTTTGTCCTCTTATGTGGAGGGATGGAAATCTTAGCCAAGCACCCCCCACATTTTTGAAGTATGCAAAATAGGGTTTTCTACTTTTCTATAATTCATTTGGAGATATATCTGATCCATTAATAAGTACTTTGTTCAGGATATACCAAACTGAGAGGACGGCCTCCCCCCACAAGTTCGCAGGTAGTCCTGAGCTAATTAACATGGCATTCATCATCTCCTTAATGGATTATATTTTCACCTCTAGTTTGAACTGAGTTCATGTCAACTAGGTCTGAATGAATTAATTCTAAGGGTTTTAGAAATTTCTGAACACTTTTCTTATAAGACTTTTTAGCATATTTTGATTCTATGCAAATTTAACATTTTATGTTTACTTTCCAAATTAAATTTGGGAATGCAGCCTATGCTGGCCAGATTGTTCATTGAATAACATGACCAAGTCTGCCATGTCAAACATTCACTGACATACAAACATAAAAGGAATCATTTTTATTTAATTAAAATGAGATCACATTTAATTTGTAAAAACCCTCTGTCTTATAGCTCTATCCACTGAATTACACAATTTTTTCCAGATTTATGAAAACCCTTATCATCTAATATACTACAAGATACAAGAATTTTACATATGTCCGGAACATGAACAATTTCTTCAACGTGAGAATTTTGCCAAAAAATGAGCTTCAGCCCAACTTTGCTTTTTTCCGCAACCTGTGCTGCGGACGAGTTACCATATAGAGCTTTTCTCCTTCCCCTATCTTCTGATAGGAGGTGAACATATCTTTGTTTCCGCGGATATGCTCGGTAGCACCAGAGTCTACCCACCAGTTTCTCACATTAGTTACCAATTTGACTTCAGACACTGTAACAAAAAACTTGTTCTTTTGAATTTTCCATAATAATTTAGCATTATTTTATTTTCTTTCTCTATAAATAAAATCCTTACGATTTCTATAAAATAGTGCCTAATTATATTATGAATATGATTTATTTATAAAATAATCAACACCCACGTATGCATTATGTAAAATCATTTTGGTGCATGATAACTACGTTTTATTAATTGTCTTGATTTTATGCAATAAAATTTAGTGCATAACAACGTTTCATCAAACGTGGCCTACGGTTATTAAATTAAGTGTATTAACCGTTTTAATAATTTCAAGACAACATGCATACGATTCATATATTAAAATATATTATGATTAATTAATAAATCATACCTGTATATTATGATTATCGTTGCAGTCGTTACCACCAATTGAGAAAAGAAATAGTTACCCTTTTAGCATGGACTCTCCATCAAATCCCTGCCGAAGAATGCAATTGACCCAGACCCATATCATCAGCTAGAATGCACCCAAACCACCAGAAGCAGTTGACACAGCCCAAACAGCAAGCAACCCGACGCAACATTCTTAAGTTCAAGCCCAATAAATAGAACAACACTTTAAAAACTTAGTTAAGGTTGTAATTTTAAGTCCAAGCCCGATAACACATTAACACTCTAGCCCAATGAGTATTACACTTCGACCCATTTTCAGACCTGTCATTTCTTCAAACCCAGAACTCAAGCTTAAAACCAAACCCACCAAGACCTAAAAGCCCTTGAGAAGTCGAGTGGTGAAAATGCAGCGTTTTTCTTCGCATATGGATTCAGCATGTTAGGATTACGAAATCCTAGTTCTTTTCATGGTCCCTAATTCACCATCTTCCTTCTTTCTCTGCCCCCATTATAACTATCACCACCACCATCACCTCTCTTAACATTTTCACCACCAGGACCAGTAATTCGCCCATTAAGAGCTTCAACTGCGTTTGCAGCATCCTCAGGGTTCTCAAAGTTAACAAACCCAAAACATTTGGATTTACCATCGCCGTCCCTCATCACTACATCACTAGTAATTGATTCAGACCCACCCAAATTCTCAAATTTGTAATTCTCTGAAGAAGAAGAAGAACTTCTATGGATCATCAACATTGTGAGTTTTCACTGACTCACAAGGAAGCTCGAGTCCACCATTTTTGAAGTTTTGGCACACAGAGGAAATTTCAATTTTGGGGAAGAACATAAAACCCCAATTCTTCCATTAATTGATTCTTATTCACAAAGCCCATCTCAATCAAACACCAGTGAACCCTAGGTTTTTCACAAACCACATTCGAACCCATCTTTCTTATCCATATAGATCACTGCAGTTTCTTCCAACTGAATCCCACCATCTGCAACAAACCCATCTTCTATTTACGGCATCAAACCCACCAGTCATTCTCTATTTGCTTCTCAATCAAAACCACCAGCTGCATCTCTGCCATTTTCACCGTCTTCTCTAATTCGAACCCTAACTCCATTTACAATCTTCTTCTCTCTGGCAGATCGAATCACATATTCGACCAAACTCATAAAACAATTAAACCATCTTCACGTTTCTGAGTTTTCTCGAGAACCATCACTGATCTTTCTCTACTCGACACCAAAGATTCAACGGCTGGATCTGAAGCTCGATCTCTTCAACAGCTGATTCCTCAATTTTATTACCAGAGCATCGTCACTTTCAGCGACCCTTCCTATTTTTGTAGTTCCATTACAAGGGTTTTGATCCAATTGATTAAATTTGTAATATTGTCTACGTTGTTGAATAATGTCCAGAGTTAAGCATCTCAGTGTTGGATAAAATTCTAAAAATTTCCGCAGTAACCAATATCACTCTGCAAATTATTTCTCGTTTTCATTGTTACAAGTTTAATAAAATATCGAGTTAAGATTGTTGAATAAAAATTATTCCTATAACAAAGAAACAAACCAAAACACCAGAAGCTTCGCAAATGTTAACGTTAGCGCAAATATCACATTTCAGACAATCACTCAAAACACAGATAAGAGGAGTCACCTGTTCAACAGACTGCCCTTAACTCGATATTTACCAGGTACACTTTAGAAAAGTGTTGCTATACCTTTTAGAGTTGGCAAATCGAATCCAGGATAAAACCTCTTGATACCAACCCAGTTAGCAAGACTCGTTGGCCCGTTGTGAACTTAACAGAAGAATAAGATAAAAATAAATCTCGTGCGCACAACAAAGCGAGAAGAGGGGAAAAGACGACAGGATAGTAGCTGCGTCTGGGGTAAGTTGAAAATGAAAATTATTTTTCTTTTATAGACAAATTTGAGAGAAGAGAATTAAATTGTATTTATGAAAAATCTTTTAATTTAATTCTCATTAATTCACATAAATAATAAAACGGTTTTTTAATTCACATAAATAATGAAACGGTTTTAATATTTATTATATGAATTTAAAATAAAACCATTAACTCTTGATAGGCACACGCTGGGCACACGCCGGCTCACGCCAAGCATACGACGGCTCACGCCAGCTCACGCAAAACACACGCAAAAAACACATGCAAGCTCCGCAAGCCCGCGTGCGTGCTTCGGTGCGAAGCACCGCACATGTGTGAATTTTTCCACTAGCCCATTCCCTTAGTCTATATCCAATCCACATGTTTTTCCCTTAGAAGTAACTTTCGTGGTAATTAGATAGACTTCATCCTTGGTTTATCCCATGCGGGACAAACCAAAGGTTTCTCATTCACATAGAAGTGAAAAATGGATTTTTTATTTCCACACACAATATATGCTAGTGACCCTTTGGTCCCATCAAGATAATTTTTATAACAAAATAATTTTTTTTTTTTAAATAAGCAATAAATTCATTTTTAATTCTAACACTTCTTCTAGGTTATAATCAGGTGGTGCATCCTCACTCATATTTAAAATCTCCACGAGTCTATTTTTGTTATCTAAGACTATTGTTTCCAAATCGTTGGACCTAAAACAGTATTCTAAGGATAAACCCGTTCCTCTAAACCATCATCGGCTTCAAAACAAGAAAATTCTACATCATCTAGAACAGTGGTCTCTCTAGTCAAATCCTCTTCCTTTTGAATAGGTGAATAATCCTTAAAATTATTTGGATTTGAATCAAAAATAACACTATCATCATGAAACACAATTGGAGTGACAATTTCCTGATCACCCTGTATATTTCAAGTTCTTCACCAATACTATCCTCATCATCATAATAATATGAAGATGTTTGAACCTCGTATAAATAAGTACTGTTACCAATTCTATCCTCTTCCTCTTAACTAGGTAAATAATTATCAAGGGTAGCACTATATTGGCAATTGAGATCATTTTGAGCAACATTATTCTTTGCAAGATTTCATTCACACTTAATACGAACCTATTTGTATTCTCAGTTAACTGCTTGAGGGATTCTTCTAGAGAAAGAGTTGGACTACTAATTGTTCCCCCCTCCCCCCCCAACGTAATACAAACCTATTTATATTCTCAGTTAACTGCTTGAGGGATTCTTCTAGAGAAACAAATGGATCATAAGGAGTACTAGATCGCAACTGCTCGTGTGATTTTTCTAGAGGCATAATAGTAATTGGGATCACCCTGATATGAGCAATAACCTCCAAAATGTTGGTGGTGGTCCCGACTACTATCCACACCATGTTGATAGTACGGATAATGTCTATTTTGAAATTCAGTCGGATATTCATTGTATTGGTCCTCATAATACCAGTTCGACATTTTTCTGACAAAAACTTCCTAATATATTTACAAAAAAAGAGAAAAAAAATCTAAGAAAGTAAATCCTAATAGGAAGGGGTTCTAAACACACACATACAAGGCCGACTCAACCAAATCAAACCTACTGAATCTAGCAAAAAAAAGCATGATGGCTCCACTTAGATTGTTTCTAAACCAACTTTTATTCTTCATAAAGGCAACTAGTTACAATTTTAGCAAATCTCTTAGAACAATCTGAATTAGATTAAGTCGAATAGAAACAGGATAAGCTCTAAGGAGCTTTGATAACCCTGCCTCTTTGGCAATGTTTCCTTGGGCTACAAGGCGGCTCGAATCTACTTAAAATAATCTTCCTGAACTTTGAGTTAGGCTAACAGAGTAACCAATACAATCCTTTTGAATGACTTTCCAATAAGCTCGTTACCCTATCGGTCTCTTTCTAGTCAAAATTTTAAGCTTAGGTTCGCGTTTGGTAACGTGTTCCTAAAGCGGGCAAGAAGGAAACGATGATGAAATCCGAGTCCTTATCTTATATGGCCCTTCCTTGCCCTTTACTAGAAAAATAAATCCGTATTCAGGTCCTCAGCATATATGCATTACGAAGGAATACAGAAAACCCACTGACAGGGGATTCGTGGGTGGTTAGAGTCTTACCTCCCGTTCCAGACGGGCGATGAACCGTTGAAGTCGACTCAGGCCACCGACTCCTATGTCAGTGTACGAACCCGATGGGAAGAGATAATATCGTAATTGTCGTCCTTCCCTGTGCAGTTTACATTTAATTACCCTTCCGTAGGGTTTAATAATAATAATAAAGTCCAAAAGTCCCAAAAAAATAAAGTCCAAATAAAAAGTCCAAAAATTAAAGAAAATTTAAAAATAATAAAGATTTCCTAATACAAATTTCTAAAAATAAAAATAAATAAAACCCTAAAAATTAAATAAAATTAAAATTAACTAAAATAAATAAATTTGTCTTCCTTTTCCGTTCTTTTTGATTTATCTTTGACTCCGAGTCTTTAATCAATCAATATAATCTTTGGCTCCAATTTCTTTTTGATCCAATACCTAAAATACAAAGAAAAATATCTAAAAACGTAAAATAAAACAAATAAAAATAAAAATAAAAATCCAATTAAACTAACTAACCTAAAAAAAAATACTAAAAACAAATTTAAAAACAAGTCCCCAGCAACGGCGCCAAAAACTTGATCATTTCAGAAAAGTGATAAAAATAGTTCGTTCACTGAGACTTGTGAAGATTCATTTTAGACCTAATTTTTATTTAAACTAGAAAATAAATAAAAGATTTTAACAAAATTGGGAAGAACCAGAACTCATGATTCCACCAAAATCACCTGTGAATGATTTCTACAATTATTCTTTAACAATTATAGATTTTTTATTGACTTTGTTTCTTTGCCAAAAGTAGATATCTAAAACATTAACTGTAACCACAAGCATGGCGCATCAAAAGCTCTTAATTACCAGCATACACCATCAAACAAAATCACAACTAATTAAGAAAAATCATAAATCAATTAAAATCAATGCAAAAATCATTAAGAATCAAACATAATTACCATTCATTCATGAAATATGGCTTCTTCCATTGTCCCAGTGGTTGGGTTTAGCTCATCATGCTCAAAAAACCCTCAAAAGATTGAAACATGGCTCAAAAGTGTTGAGAAGAAGAAAATAAGCTAAAAAATAATAAAACAAGAAACATGCAACGTTTATAGGCATTACAGATTAACTGTTACAGTTCAAGTTCAAGATAACGTTGTAGACTGAAGATAAAGTTGCAAAGTGGATGAAGGAACCGTGACAAGGTGGTTGAAGAAACCTTCGCCTTATCTTATGTTCTTTGTGTTCTTCAGCAGCAACAACAGAGAACTTTCCTGAATTGATTTTCTTTGCTCTGTTTAGCTTCCTGAGCTCGACCTAACCTTCCTCACTTCTTTTGTGACTCAAAACCCTTTTTCTACACCACAGGGTCAAGGAATCTCTAAGAGAATTCCTCCCTGGAATTTCCGGCCAAACTCCCCCCCCCCCCTCTTCTTTATTCGATCTCCTCTGCTTTTATAGGTATTAGAAAACCTAATAGACTTTCCTTAACTGATAAGGTCTCGAAAATCTATCCAGAACAAACTAAAACTCTTGTTAATCCGAATCAGAGAAGAATTCTCTTTTCCGACTACAACTCGACTTTCACCCATATTTTTCCGGCGTGAATCACTTCTTTTTGACGTGTTTAAGCCAGTTTTGATTGTTTCTTCACTTTGGGATATCATACATCTTAAATCCCATAAAACTCGGTTTTCAGTTAATTCAGATAACTCTCACGTAAAGAAGAAAATATTTCCCTCCTTTTTTATTTTTAAACAAGTTGGAGTGGGTGCCTTTAGTAATTTTTCGGGTGCCTTTATCACTTTTGAGCCGATTTTTTCCACAAATATTTATTTCCCAAAAACACCTACAACCACATAAAATCACACAATAAGTATAAAATCTAGCACTAATAATACAGAGATATAGGAACAAATTAGACACAAAAATGTGTCTATCACTAACTCTATCGATATCATTTATAATTTGCAGTTTGGAAGATATGGTGCCAATCCTTTCCATGCGTTGTTTTATCTTGTATTTGTGTTGACGGCTTGTGCTATGTTCTCTAAGACTTGGATTGAAGTTTTGGATCCTCTATTAGAAATGTGACTAAGCTCAAGGTATTTTAGGGTAGTAACTAAACTTGTGATTGATATACTGAAAACTATGCAAAACTCTATATATGTTGTGTGAAAAACCTATTCTTGGAGAAAATGACCCATCTTCAACTGGAAGGAAAGCCACCTTTCATAAGTTTCTAAATACCGATGTGCAGACATACGAGGATGTCATTACAGAGCTTGGGTAAGTCTAGCTGACTCTATGCTTAGTAAAACATTAAACTTGTTGTGTTTAAGTATTCTAAAGTTTCACAATCACATAAATATAAAGGGAATTGTTTCTAAACTTCATTGATTTCCAACTAAGCTTATTTAGGTACCCATACGAAGTTTATCTGTGCGGTCACTTCTTATTATATGTTCTTCTTTTAAAAAAAATTCCAAACACTTATTTATGCTTGTTTTGCTGCTCACTTCTGATGGAAATGTGCATCCATACTAATGGTACAAATCCCTAATGAACTGTTTGTTCTTATTATTTCAAAATTATTCTGTTAATTAATTCCCATGTTTGTATTTTTTTTGCAGGTATTCCATTCCTAATTATGCGCCTCAGTATCATTCAACAATTGTTTATTGAAATAAATTTCAGGAATGCTTGGAACTTTTAATAGTTTGTACTATTATAGGTCAGAATTTGTCTTAGAGTTTTTTTTTTTTTTTTTGTGATTCTGAATTCAATCAGTAGATTAACTGAATGGGATTTGAAATATATGAAATCAAATTTTATTTCAATTTTGAATTTAAATTTGAATTTAATTTTTATTTTTATTTTAGGCTGAGTCAGTTACTTGATTCAGCCAATCAGAATGACATAATTTGATTCACGCAATTCAGATTCTAAAAAAAAACAATATTAAATTTAATTAAAAGACATATCAAAACTTCCAATCAACTTTTAGATATTCTACTATTAAATGTAACCATACGACTAAGTCTATCAGTCTAACAGAATGGGCCGCTAAAATCGGTCTTATTTTTTGAGATGTTAACGTTATTTAAAAAATGTCTTTCATCAAATAAGACCAAAAATCTAGGACTGATCCTACGGCTGATAGAAACCGTCTTATTACTCGTTTCTATGACCAGTCTTGACTGTCTTAAAACTTCCATTTTCTACTAGTGATATTGAGATTGATCTAAAGAAATTATATTATCAGTTCTAGTAATTTTAATTCCCAAGATTACACTAGCTTCACCCAAATCTTTCATGTCAAAAATTCGGATAAGCATGCTTTTAGTTTCATTGACAACAGATAAATTAGAACCAAATATAAACAGATCATCAACATATAAACAAATGATAACACACACATCATTCTCATATTTATAGTAGGTACGTTTGTCACCCTCATTTATTATGAAATTATTTGAAATCATCAAATTATCAAATTTCTCATGCCACTGTTTAGGAGATTTTTTCAGACCATAAAGAGACTTATCTAGCTTACATACTTTGTATTCTTCTCCAGAAATTACAAATCCTACAGGTTGGTCCATGTAGATTTCCTCTTCCAGTTTACCATTCAAAAAGGCAGTTTTAACATCCATTTGGTGTATCAGGAATAACAATTAAAACACGAATTGATGTTAATCTAGTAACATGAGAATAAGTATCAAAAAAGTCAACGTTTTCACGCTGTCTAAATCCTTTTCAAAACCCACTTACAACCTATAAGCTTACAACCAAGAGGTAAATCTACTATATGCCAGGTTCCATTAGACATATGAGAATCCATTTTATTATTTATGGCTTCTTGCCAAAAGTTAGAATTAGAATAACTAAGCGTCTCTTGTAAACTAGAAGATGCTTCCTCTAATGCATAAAAGTAATAATCAGGATCATCTTTCTCAGTCCTAGCCCTTTTGTTGCGTCTAGGCTCAACTTCACTGACCCTAGATTCTTCACTTCTAGTTTCTATATTCTAAGTTCAGAAACAGAACTAGGAAAAACACTAAGCAAAGAACCCCCATTATTTCTAGACTTAAAAGGAGATTTCTCTTCAAAGAAATCAGCATCAATAGATTCAATGATAACTTTATTATTAATATCAAAAAACCTGTAAGCTTTACTGTTTTGAACATAACCAACAAAAATACATTCAAAAGCTCTACTCTCTAACTTGTGTCTTTTAGAATCATGTTTTCGAACATAAGTTAGGCAACCCCATACTCTAAAATAATAGACATTGGATTTTCTATTTCTCCAAAGTTCATAAGGGGATATATTGGTTTTATAGTTGGGAATACGGTTCAAAACATGACAAACACTTAACAAACATTCACCCCACCAATGAGAAGCAACACCAGAACTAAGCAAACAAGCAACAATATGTTCAGTAAGAGTACGGTTCTTTCTTTCAGCTTTCCCGTTCATTTGAGGATTATATAGAGCAGTTTTTTCATGTATAATGCCAGAATATTAATAAATTTCAGTAAAATGAGCAAAATCAAATTCAAGGCCTCTATCACTACAAAATCTCTTAATTTTCTTACCAAACTGATTTTCAATTTCAGCAATAAAAATCTTAAATATTTTAATAGCTTCATTTTTATGGCTTATCAAATAAACATAAGTATAATTAGAGCAATCATCAATGAAAGTCATGGTATATCTTTTCCCATTTCCGGTTAGGATACCTTTATATTCACACAAATTATAGTATATTAAATCTAGAGGTTCTGATTCTCTAACAACATATTTATGTGAGGTCTTAGTTATTTTTGCTTGAATATAGTATTCACATTTTTCAATATCAGTCTCAGAAAATTCAGGAAGGAAACCCAAGGTGCTCATGGTTTTCACTAGTTTCCTACCCACATGACAAAGTTTCCTACCCACATGACAAAGTCTACCATGCCAAACATTAAAATTGCAAACCATGTAAGCAGAAGAATTAATTTTATTCATTTCAACATCAACATTAAGCTTAAACATACCATCAGTAGCATAACCCTTTCCTACAAACACATTATTTTTAGTTATGGTATAAATATCAGATCCAATAGTTTGATACAGCCCAGCCTTGTTGAGAAGATAGCTAGAAACAAGGTTCTTTCTCATTTCTGGAATATGAAAAACATCTTTCAGATAAGTGTTCGTCCAGAAATAAACTTTAATTCCACCATACTAGAACCTTGAACAACAGTGGTGTGAGAGTCTCCCAACAACACTTTCTTATCTTTGATCTCTGCATATCTCTTGAACAAGGACCTATCAAAACAATAATGGCGTGAAGCACTACTGTCAATCCACCACCCATCGGATCCACCAATCATTTAAAACTCTGGGTCTGAGACCATGACAACTACAACGCTTTCTACAGCATTAACTTGTGCGTTATTGTTTCCTTTTTTATTTCTGCAATTCCGAGCAATATGGCATGGTTTACCGCAACCATAACAAATAAAATCCGAATTATAATTCTGTTCATTTCTTAATGGGGGTTGGCTCTTGTGTTGATTAGGTTTCTTGTTCTTGTGGTTCTGGTCAGGCTTCATGTTTCTTTTCTTTTGTTTCAGACTTGGTCGAGTCTGAATTTTATTGTTAGAAACAATAAGAATTTCTTATTTCTTATCTTGTTTCCTAGCTTCTTCTTCAACCCTGAGCTTAACAATTAAACTTTCAAGAGAAAATTCTTTAGATTTGTGATGTAAAGAATTATGAAAATCTTTCCAGTTTGGAGGTAATTTTTCAATCATTACAGCCACTTGAAATTGTTCATCAATTTTCATACCTTCGGTGAGAATTTCATGAGCAATTTTCTGAAGTTCGTGAGCCTGTGCAACAACAGATTTATCATCCACCACTTGGAATTTCATATACCGGCTTACAACATATTTCTTTGAACCAGCTTCCTCAGAATCATACTTTTTCTATAACACATCCATACATCTTTAACAGTTTCAAAAGTAGAATAATATTCATACAAATAATCAGATAAAGCATTAAGGATATAATTTTTGCAGTCAAAATCATTATCGACCCATTTGTCAATAGATTTTTGTTTCTCATCAGGAGTAAGATGAACAATTTCTTTGTCACCACTAGCATCAAGGGAATCAGCAGCAACACCAACGACAGAGGTACTAGTATCAACAGGCTTCATAGTTCCAGGATGAACAAACGACGCAATCAGATGCAGCTTCATAAGTGTGAGATAAAAAAACATCCTTTGTTTCCATCTTCTGAAATGAAGTCCTTCAAACTTGAAAGGTTTTTTGGTATCATCAAAGCACTCTTTCATGTCTATGTCTTTTAATGGATTCATCAAAAGAATTCTTATAACCGTTATTTTTTAGTTTGGTGATTACTCTTATGGACCAGTGAAATAACTATAGTTTGATACATAACGCTTTCTTTCATTCTCCATAGCAGAAACAAACACCTTAAGATTGTTGGAAACAATTGTACAAAAAACAAAGAACAAATCTCAAACAGTTGAGTCGCGGACTAGGTCGCTCTCTTTGAGGTATTTCACGACTCTGCTACTTGATTGTGCTAGCAGTCTCTCTGGTTGAAAACCCTATGAGATAAAACAGCTGAAAAACTCTCTTGTTTGATTTCTATGCACTATGAGAAATCAAACCAACTTTTAATCTTTCTAACACTTGCTCAGGATCTCGGAAATCAGATAAAAAAACTTATTTTTTTCTTTTCCAGAAAACAACCTAATATAGCTTAAGGTTATCAATCCAATTTAATGAGAATTAATTCGGATTTTAATGCCTACCGAAATATCCTCTCAACAGTCAAAAACGGCTAAAATATTAATGTCAATATTAAAGAAAATTAATTAAAGAATAAAACTTTTAAAAACGACAAAACAACAAAATTTAATTTTCTAAATCACCGGTGGGATTTGAACCTTGGTCTATAGCGTGGAAGCCCAAAATTAAACCATCACACTATCTTTCTAACTTTAACATAATAATACACTTTTATGTTTTTACATATATCCCAACACAGGCTAAAGCTAAGACACTCATCGATCGGAAGGCTAATCCAGAATTTGCACTTGAAAGGAGATTGCAAGAATGTCATTTCTGCTCTAGATGAATTTAAAATAAAATGGACTACTAGGAACGTTATAATTGATAGTTTGCACTTACTTTCTGAGTTTGAAAATTGGAAGTGTACTTACGCAAATAGGGAGCTAATCATGTGGCAAAATGAGAGAGCCAAGTATGCTAATTCTAGTCATCTTTTGGAAGAATGGGAGGAGGAATTACCTTCTTGGATTACTTTTAAAATCCAGGAAGATAAGAAAATGTAAATTCATTGTTTGAAAGAAAATTCATCTACGTATTTTATGAACTTGTAAAAAAGATACAAAAAGGTTTATAAACGTTATTTGGAATTATCAGCACAACCGTGCCGATTTTCTAGACTAGATATTCTTGTGGGCATTGGGATTACACTAACCGAACATAGAACTGCAGAAATTGCTTCACAGATTTGACCCAAAACCAAGTAATTTCTATTCTGAATCGGTTATTATGGATATTATTCAGTACTATGTATAAGAAAATTGATTATTGATTTTGAATGAATTATATGTATGTCACTATCATTTTTGTACCTGTAGTCGAGCGATTTTCACAAGGTAAGGAGAACGATTTTCAGGAGGCGTTGACTAAAGTCAAGGAGAGAATTTTCTATTTTTTTCGATCTTTCTCAGAATCAAATTGGTTCTTTATTTCAATTTTAATCTTTTCTTTAATGATTGGTGTGCAAATCATAGTGAATACATGAAGATTGATGGGGTTTTTGTCAGATAATAATTCAAATAAGGGTTTCACAATGGAAAACCCTAGATCTGAAAATTTTGTTTCTTCGATTGATATTTCAAGTTTACCAGAGTGTGGAAAGCATGTTGATGATCCTTCTATTCGCATACCTGATGATGTGATAGAGGAAAGTGTGGATGAGTGGCGTTTTAGTTTGATTGGGAGATTGAACCTTGTTCAGCTGAAAATGGAGACTGCGGAAATCAGTTTGAGAAGCCAGTGGAAATTGAAAGGTAATTTTCAATTGATTTCAATTGGAAAAGGTTTTTTCATTATTAAGCTTGATAACAAAGAAGATAAACAGCATATTTGGTGTGGTTATTGGGTTGTAGACACTCAAATCTTGAGAATTCTTGAATGGGAACAAAATTTTAAACCGAAAAATCAAAAGTCATCAACAACTTTTGTATGGGCTCATTTCTCTGGATTGATTATTGAATATTGGATGGAACATATAGTTCTATCACTAGGGAAAGCAGTTGGAAGACCAATCAAAGTGGATGAGGTAACGTTGAAGAAGGAAGTGGGATATTATGCTAGTGTTCTGGTTGAAGTGGATTTAGCTAAAGCAATTCCAGATAAAGTATGGGTTGAAAATAAGTTTGGAGGTTTCTATCAAGCCATTCAGATACCTAAGTTACCTAAATTTTGTAACCACTGCAAAGTAGTGGGTCATTTAGTTGCGCAGTGCAGGTCAATTAGAAGGGTCTTGGCTCAGAAAGAGGTTGAACCAAATGTTAATGTTGGTGGAAGGAATAAGAAAGTGTGGATGCCTAATCCAAAAGAGAATGCTAAGGAAAGCACTGGGGCATTGAAAGAGAACCAAAGCTCTGGTAAGGTGGTGAAAGATTTGGATGGATTTGGGGAAATGATTGGAGTAAATGGCTCTGGAATAGATACTATTATGAATTAAAATATGCAGGTACATGGAAATGAGGTTGTGGAAGTGTTAATGGAAGAAGAGACAACTTTCAGATCTAACAATGGGGTTAATGAGATGACTGTTGAAGACACTCTTACAGTTGTTAATTGTGAAAATTCTGATGGAGAATCTGAATATAAGACTTATGATGAGGCCATGAGTTCTTCTTTGCATAGATGTGTGAATGGTGAGAGGGTAATTGGACAAGAAAAGGTTCTTGGTGAGTGGATTTCCTTTAAAAGAAAGAAAGGCTCAGGCAAAAAGAAAAAAGGAAAACACTTACAGATTCATTCAGCGAACCCGTATACTATTCCTGAAAATGATCACTCGGTTGTGGTAGGTGCAAATCCTGCCATCCCCCCCGTTTTTGAATCCCATTACAAGTTTCATGATTTAGAAGAAGAAGAAGAAGAAGGGGAGATAGCCTCTTCCCAGTTAGTTTTGAAAGACTCAAAAGTAAGCATCGCAAAGCCGTCATCGTCCAAGCTAATTGCAGGAATTGGTATGAAACTGAGTATGAAATGCAAAGGTAAATGTTTGTTCCCACATGGTTCCCTTTCAAGCATAAAAAAACAAAAGCCTCATAAATCTAAAGCTCCTAATAAAGTCTCGGAAGATAAACTCGTCGAGTTTGGTTCTTTATGGGGCTTAGAATTTCCACCTTTAAAGACTAATCGTGAAGAAATGTTTAGTGATCTCGCAAAAAATCACGATGATTTAATTATAGAAGATGTTGACGAGTCAGCTAATTGACAATAGACAGTTGTCACTCATTGCGGTCTGCAAGTCTTCCTTTGTTGATACTTAGAAAACTCTATTATTTAGTTTTTTGGTATTTGTTTTTGTTTCTGTTGGCTTTTTGTTCTTTGTTGGCTGTCTTCGCTCGCACACGGCTTGTGTGCTTTTTAATCTATTCTCTTTGAAAGATAAAAAAAAAATGTATGTCACTATCAATTGTAATACAAAAGAGCTTAATTAATAAATCTGTTGTGTATATTTAGTACAAAAGCGTCTCGACGACACAATTATGTTCTGTTGAAAAAACATGCTTGATAGTAGATATGCGACGGATATTCCTGCGATCTTCACTTATGTAACTTTGCAGCTCTTGAACAAATTCCTCTGGCATTTCTTGTAAATGTAACTTCTCAAGTGTAGCAAGATGTTTAATCCCCATGGCAAAACTTTCAGCTCCTCACATCGAGTAAGATGCAAAAACCTAATACTTGGCAATGCTCCCTCATAGATGATTACACTATTCAATCGTGTCAGTTCACATAAGTTCAGTTTGTTGAGTTTAGGAAAGAACCCTGCATGAAATTGTAGTAGCTCTCCTTAATATGCCTTCTTGAGTTCAAGAAAGACAAGATTAGATAGAACTTGGAGAGATGAAAGTATATCATCATCTCGGCCTGATAGGCACATTTTTGTGTCTAAATTGGCGCCCGATTATCTGTTTCAATAGTATTCGATTTTGCACTTATTACGTCTTTTTATGTCTTTGTAGGTATTTTTGAGAAATAAACATTTACGGAAAAATCGGCTCGAAAAGTGTTAAAGGCACCCGGGAAAATTGATTAAGGCACCCGCACTTTGGATTGGGGGCACCCCCTTTCATTTCAAAATCAAATGTGGCGGGAACACGGGTGTTAAAGAAGTGAAAGTGCTGTCAACATTGTTTACGTGATTCTTGGGATCTTTTGCGATTCTATTTGACCCAAAAACAAGAAGAGTTCAACACAACATTAAACACGTCGAGAAATAGAGATTGAAGCCGTGAAAATTGCTTCAAATCCGAGTTGTAGCCGGAAAAGGGATATTCACGATGTGAGTTTGAAACAAGGATTTTGATAGGTTTTAAAGAGTTCTATTGGGATTAGAAGACTCTCGAGGGTTCCTACACCCTATAAATACCAAGATAAGTGAAGAGAAGCGAGGACGGAATCCCAGAGAAATCACCGAAACAATTCAGGAAATTCCGGTCATCTGCTACTATTCGTCTGTAGCCGGAGAAGAAGAAGACGCAACGTTTGTAACTGTTGCTGATACTGTTGCTTAGTTTTGTGGTGTTTTTGCTTCTGTAACACAGCTGAACTCTGTTCTGTAACGCATATACGCGTCTCTGTTCAGCTTTGTTACATCTATTTCACCTTTGTAAACACTTTTTGGAGCAATGAAAGATTATTTTGAGCATATTTTCTCTACCATGAGCTAATCACCATCACTGGGATGACGGAGGAAGCTTTTTCTCTAATAATTAAGTGGTATGTATTTAATTAATTTATTTATGCAATTTATTTATGATTAATTGCCTTGATTGAAAATTGATTTAAAAGATTTTTACTAAGCAATTGTGATTCCGTTAGATGGTGCATGCCTCGGATTGGGTCCCTAGATGCTCCATGCTTGTGTTATACAGTTGTTGTTTTGAAAATCTATTTTTGGCAATGCTTTAGAATCAAATTAAAATGTTTTAATTGCATGATTAAAATTACTATCACTTGATTTATTGGTTAAAAGTGGAATCCTGAATCCTAGTTCTTCCCCATATTTTTAAGTCATCTTGATTTTATTCTGTTTTGTTTTCTTTAATTAAAATTAAGTCTATAATTAAACCTTCACAAGTCTGAGAATCGAACCTCTTTTTACCACTATATTTTATCACATCAATTTTTGGCGCCGCCGACGCGGACTTGTTTTTAGGTTTAGGGTTTTAGATTTTTTTTTAGGTTTTTTTTTTTAGTTTTATTATTTTACTTTGTTCTATTTTACGTTTCTTTTGGTATTTCTCTTTTTGCTACAGGTTGGATTTTGGATCGAAAAGAAAGTACGCCAAAGATTTGGAATTAAAGCTAAAGACTTGGAGTTAAAAGATAAAGCTTAAAGAACAAAAAAGAAGACGAAGATTTTTATTAATTAGATTTTATTTTATTTGTTTTTTTTAGAAAATTGTATTAGGAATTTGTATTATTTCTGTAATTTTTCTTTTATTTTGGACACTTTTTGGACATTATTTTTGGAACTTTGGACATTTTATTATTTTTAAACCCTACAGAAGGGTATTATTTGAATATAAACTGCTACAGGGAAGGACGACAATTACGATACTGTCTCGACCCCTCGGGTTCGCACACTGACAGAGGAGTCGGTGACCCGAGTCGACTACAACCGAATCATCCCCCGTCTGGTACGGGAGGTAAGACTCGATCAACCCACGAATCCCCTGCAAGTGGGTTTACTGTATTCCTTCGTATGCATATATGTTGAGGAATTGAAAACGGACTTACTTTTCTAGTAAAGGGAAAGAACTGGCCATACAAGATAATGACTCGGATTTTATCACCGTTTCCTTCTTGCCCGCTTTAGGAACACGTTACCAAACGCGAACCTAAAACCTTAAAATTTTGACTAGAAAGAGACCTATAGGGTATAGAGCTTATTGGAAAATCGTTCAAAAGGACTGTACTGGTTACTTTATTAGCCTAACTCGAAGTTCAGGAAGATTATTTTAAGTTGATTAGAGCCGCCTTGTAACCTAGGGAAAAGTGCCAAAGAGACAGGGTTATCAAAGCTCCTTAGAGCTTATCCTGTTTCTCTTCGACTTAATCTAATTCGGATCGTTCTAAGAGGTTTGCTAAAACTGTAACTAGTTTCCTTTTGAAAGAATAGAAGCTGGTCTAGAAACAATCTAAGTGGAGCCATCATGCTTTTTGTTTGCTAGATTCAATAGGTTTGATTTGGTTGAGTCGGTCTTGTTTGTGTATGTCATCCTGTTAGGATTTTTAGTCTTAGATTTATTTATTTTTTTATTTTTTACATTTATTAGGAAATTTTTTGGTTAGAAAAATGTCGAACTGGTATTACAATAGCCAATACAATGACTATCCAACTGGGTTTCAAAAAAGACATTATCCTTACTATAATCATAGTGTGAATAGTACTTGGGACCACTATCAACCTTCTGAAGGTTATGGTTCATACCAGGGTGATCCCAATTATTATTCATACATACACCCGTCTTATGAACATGAACACGAGCAATTGCGACCTAGCAATCTTGATGATCTAGTTGTTTCTCTAAAAGAATCCGTCAAGGAGTTGGCTAAGAGTACAAGAAGGCTTGGATTGAGTGTGACAGGAACAAATAGTAGTCCAAATCCTTCTCTAGAAGAATCACACGAGCAGTTGCAATCTAGTACTCCCCATGATGATTTGAGTTCGTTATCTTAGAGGGATGCCCTAAAGCAGATGCAATCTAGTACTCCCCATGAACCTAGTATGCCTCTAGAAGAATCACATGAGCAGTTGCAAACCAGTACCCCTTATGATCCATTTGATTTTCTAAAAGAATCCCTCAGGGAGTTGAATTAGAGTACAAAAAGGTTTGTATGAAGTGTGAATGAAATGTCTGCAAATAATAATATTGCTCAAAATGATCTTAATTGCCAATATAGTAGTACCCTTGATAATTATTCACCTAGTCAAGAGGACAAGGATAGAATTGGTACCACTACTTATTTAGACGAGGTTCAAACATCTTCATATTATTATGATGATAAGGATAGTGTTGCTGAAGAACTTGAAATATACAGGCAGAGTGATCAGGAAACTGTCACTCAAATTGTGCTTCATGATGATAGTGTTATTTCTTGTTCAAATCCAAATAATTTCAATGATCATTCACCTATTCAAAAGGAAGAGGATTTGACCAGAGATACCACTGTTTTAGACGATGTAGAACTCTCTTGTTTTGAAACCGATAATGGTTTAGAGGAACGGGTTTATCCTGAGAATACTATTTTAGAGTCCAACGATTTAGAAACAATAGTTGTAGATAACCAAGATAGACCCGTAGAGATTTTAAATATGAGTGAGGATGCACCACTTGATTATAACTTAGAAGAAGCGATTGACAATTTTCGAGAATCTGATGATCTAGAAATTAAGGAAATTGTGACTAGTCTATCTAGAAACACCCAAAATTCTAAGTTTGGGGGTGTTATCATTCTCCCTGTGCTTTACCTTTGACTCTTTTAGAAGTCCCTCACTTGGGACTTGATGTTTGTGCCTCTACCATATTAAGAGATTATCTTCAAGAACTGTTTCCTGAACCTAATCATGTCCATAAAGAAGTTCAGTTGTTAGAAACCCATCCTCTGGTCGATGTGGTTTACCTAGAAGATAATACCAAGATTGACTTTGTTTTCCCACCAAAATATTTTCTTCCATATGTGGGAACGTTGCAATTTCAAATGTGTCACTTATTAAGTTTTAAGACTAAACCTAATTACTTTAGGGAATCGACACATTTGCTTAAGAATGACCACCTTCATAGTAGTCAACTGTGTGGGTCAAATCTGATTGACTTTGAGGATCCACAATTATTCAGGTTATTATTATGTGCTTCTAAGTTCTTAGTTGAGTTTTTCCAGACTTTACAACCTGATCCTGTTGATCATGCCTATGAGAAAATCCAACCCATGAAAATGTTTTATCTAGACCCTTTTATAGACCCTGAACCTGAACCACAGCTAGAAGTAGTTGTCTTAAACAGAAAACTAGATAAGGGTGTGCTCGGTTTGTTCATTTTCTTGGCATGTTGTAGTTTTCTATTTGTGATATCACTATTTGATTCAGAAGACCCACAGTTGTTCCGGTTATTGCTATATGATTTAATGAGGTGACTAATTCTTTCCTAGTCTGGATGAAGACTTTAAACTTAGCACTTCTTGGGAGGTAACCCATGCTCATGCAACACGGTAATATCTTTCCTTAACTCCTTTTCATGAAGTGGTAACAGTTTCTCCTTGTTCATATTTTTAATCATTCATCTTTAGAAACATTGAGGACACTGTTTGATTTAAGTTTGGGGGTAAGGGAGAAACTTTTTTGTCAAATAATAAAGCTCTAGAATTTAAAAGCTTGTGAACACTTCAGGGTGACACTAACCATTCTAGGTAGATAAAAACTTATTTCTTTTTATATAGGAATTGGTATGCCCAGTTAAATGGTCTATTCATAAAAGGACAGAGTTCAGGTGTTAGAAATAACATGATAGTTGTCACCACATCTCGGAGTCTATCTTCGACCATATCACTTTCTGTTTTTATTTTTGCAATTTTGTGTTTCTCTAAGTGATTTGGTGGGGCCCAGTATCAAATTGTTATCGCCGCTAGGATGAAATAGAGTGTTTGAGATCAAGCCCGATTCTTGCTTTATTAGAAAAAAAAAAACAACAATATTGACACTTTGATAGCAATATGTGTGTGTTCTCCCAGTCTCCGTCGCCTAAGCAAGCGTGGAACGCAGGATCCATGGGAACTATCATGTAAGATGCTGATAAGAACCATGCGCTTGGATTCAATTTGATCCAATCATGTTGTCAATATATTTATCGTTTTATTTTCAATAAATCGATCGATGGGACCCTTGTATATACCAGTTGAGTCGATATTAGTATTAGGTTTAAGACTATGTATCTCAATCTATTAGGATTCATCCTGGCACTGACCTTCAGACAGATATGGGAAACACCGTTCACCTTAGTCAACATGTGTAACCTTCATATTTCTATGTCCATCTTCTAATCTTTTCATGTGATTAATTGGGATAGATTCTGAGTCTTGTGGTTGAACAATTATCTGAGTAGAACTCTGTTGTCTTATATATGAATTTTAGTATGCTTGAGTAAACACTCGTGTACAACAATTGGACTCATATAAGGTAATGATTCCCATAGCCGATGAGTTGAGTAAACCAACTAAATAGCTTGTTTAGTGTCTATCCTTAATCGTTCACGAGTTGCTAAAATCTAGAGCATAGGTTTTGTGGGTATACCTCTTGTAAACCCTCACGAGACAAAACTCGTCCACTAGGGACACCTAGGGGTTTAACGGCTTATTACACATGCTAAATGTAGTCGCGATTCCTGCGAAAGTGAGTTATGATTTTATTTTATTAGTTTGCTCGAGGACTAGCAAAATAGTAAGTTTGGGGGTATTTGATAGGCACATTTTTGTGTCTAAATTGCGCCCGATTATCTGTTTCGATAGTATTCGATTTTGCACTTATTACGTCTTTTTATGTCTTTGTAGGTATTTTTGAGAAATAAACATTTTCGGAAAAATTGGCTCGAAAAGTGTTAAAGGCACCCGGGAAAACTGATTAAGGCACCCACACTTTGGATTGGGGGCACCCCCTTTCATTTCAAAATCAAATGTGGCGGGAACACGGGTGTTAAAGAAGTGAAAGTGCTGTCAACATTGTTTACGTGATTCTTGGGATCTTTTGCGATTCTATTTGACCCAAAAACAAGAAGAGTTCAACACAACATTAAACACGTCGAGAAATAGAGATTGAAGCCGTGAAAATTGCTTCAAATCCGAGTTGTAGCCGGAAAAGGGATATTCACGATGTGGAGTTTGAAACAAGGATTTGGATAGGTTTTAAAGAGTTCTATTGGGATTAGAAGACTCTCGAGGGTTCCTACACCCTATAAATACCAAGAGAAGTGAAGAGAAGCGAGGACGGAATCCCAGAGAAATCACCGAAACAATTCAGGAAATTCCGGTCATCTACTATTGTTCGTCTGTAGCCGGAGAAGAAGAAGACGCAACGTTTGTAACTGTTGCTGATATTGTTGCTTAGTTTTGTGGTGTTTTTGCTTCTGTAACACAGCTGAACCCTGTTCTGTAACGCATATACGCGTCTCTGTTCAGCTATGTTACATCTATTTCACCTTTGTAAACACTTTTTGGAGCAATGAAAGATTATTTTGAGCATATTTTCTCTACCATGAGCTAATCACCATCACTGGGATGACGGAGGAAGCTTTTTCTCTAATAATTAAGTGGTATGTATTTAATTAATTTATTTATGCAATTTATTTATGATTAATTGTCTTGATTGAAAATTGATTTAAATGATTTTTATTAAGCAATTGTGATTCCGTTAGATGGTGCATGCCTCGGATTAGGCCCCTAGATACTCCATGCTTGTGTTATACAATTGTTGTTTTGAAAATCTATTTTTGGCAATGCTTTAGAATCAAATTAAAATGTTTTAATTGCATGATTAAAATTAATATCACTTGATTTATTGGTTAAAAGTGGAATCCTGAATCCTAGTTCTTCCCCATATTTTTAAGTCATCTTAATTTTATTCTGTTTTGTTTTCTTTAATTAAAATTAAGTCTATAATTAAACCTTCACAAGTCTGAGAATCGAACCTGCATGAAATTGTAGTAGCTCTCCTTCGTATGCCTTCTTGAGTTCAAGAAAGACAAGATTAGATAGAACATGCAGTAGCTCTCCTTCATATGCCTTCTTGAGTTCAAGAAAGACAAGATTAGATAGAACTTGGAGAGATGAAAGTATATCATCATCTCGGCCGAGTCCTGACCAACCTAAATTTGGATGTGTTAAGTTCATTTGTGAGCTGAGCCAGGGAGGTAACCTCTGCAAATGACCAACCAAAATGAGCTTCTGAAGAGGAGTTGGAGGAGATAAAACTTCTAACTGTAGTAATTCTTCCTCGTTAGTTGCCATTACACCCAAGTAGCGAAGGCAATTCATCTTTTCAATGGAGGCACATAATTTTGGCCCGTCACATGCTCTCAACTTCGTAACTTGAAACCTCCTAAGTTCAGATAAATTCCCAACTTGTTTAACCAGGTATTCATCTGCTTCGAGGCATGCTAGAGTTTGTAAGCTATGTAAATTCCACATTCCTAGAGGAGTCTTCATTGTACAAAGAAGATTGAAATCTTTGGAGCAATTTTTTTTGTGACAGTACATGTATAGATGACGCAAATTTGATAGCTTGGTTAGTTCATTTGGTATCCTTTGAACATTAGTGTTCCTGATATCCAAGGTTTGAAGGTTTCGTAAACTTCCTATCGACTTAGGTATCTCCCTTAACCTAGTATCTCTCAAGTTCAAATAACGCAAATCGACTATGCTAAACAATCCGCCAGGCAAGGTTTCAACAGACGCACCTTGCAGGTCTAAGACTTTTAGCAATTTGAAGTGTGATAGATTATGATGCAAAGAAGAAAATGGAAACATTTCAGTTTCGAAGAAAAAGAATGAACGAAGATAGTTTGACATACTCTTGCTTAGCTGAATATTTCTGCCACTATTATATATTGATAATCGAACTCTACCATCTAGCCTCGAATCTGTAGCTCCCAAATGTGTGCAGAAATTCTGTTTCTCCGATGTTGTTAATGCCAGTTCACGCATGAAGTCATGCAGTCGACATGTCTTTACTCTCCCAGCATCATTGGTTTCTGTAATGTGAATCATGCTTCGAAAAATAAGTTCCCTAAGGTATTCCTCTGCAACTTCCTCCATTGTCATTTCTTTCCTTTCTTCAATGAAACCCTCAGCTACCCATAATCTAATTAGTTTTTTTCGTTTAATTCGATATCCATCTGGGAAAACGCTGCAATACAAGAAACAATGTTTAAGGTAGTAAGGTAAAACTCTGAAACCTAATAACAAGATGGCCTTCACATTTAAGAGCATCTCATTGTTACTTATGTGCCAATCAAGACTATCATAAACCTTCTTCCACTCGATAAATGTCTGGTCTCTCGATGACATTAGTCCCCCTATAGCCACAATGGCAAGTGGTAATCCTTCACACTTCTTTAGGATTACAAGAGCAATTTCTTTCAGCTCTGGATGACATGTGCGATCCTGATTTTTCCAAAATGACCTTTTACAAAAGAGGGACCAAGCATCGTCTTCGAGTAATGGTTCAAGGCGATGAACTCGACTTCCAGTACCAATACAAGAAGCTACTAGCTCATCTCTTGTTGTGAGGATTATCCAACCAGCACATCCATTATTCGGAAATGCACATCGAAGTATACTCCAGAGATCGATATTCCATACATCATCTAAGACTCATATTTCCTTTGTCACTCAAGTAGCTAAAGAGAGCATCACCAAGCTGTTTATGATTCATTGAGCCTAAATTCCTCGTAACTGCAACGTGCTCCCTGTCCATGAATTCTTTAATCAAGCTTAGCAACAAATCCTCGGTTCTAAAATTTGGAGAGACAGAACACCATGCCCAACAGTCAAATGTTTGCTTCACAATTGCGTCATTGTAGACTTCAGTAACAAGAGTTGTCTTTCCAAGACCACCCATTCCAACAATTGAGATGATTGTTCGCCGTGGTTCATCCTCTGACAACCACAAGAGCAGCTTCTTTTTGTTTTCATCCATACCCACGATCTCATCTTCCTTGACAAACAGAGCAGTTTCACCCGGACTTTGCCATTCATTGACCTCATTTGAGATCTTTCTGTCGTCTATTTTATCAAAACCATACCGCTTGCTTCTCTCGGATATCTCATGAACCTTAGTCTTGATATTCTGTAACTTCGAAGCAATTCGATGACGGGTGATTACAATCTTAGGAAGGTTAACTGTATGATGTATAATTCCATTGATCCCAGTACCTCGTCGTCGCCATTTATCCTCATGATGCACGAATTGATCAATAATATCCTCAACGTCATGTGCTACATCACTTACTTGTCTCACCCAACTGCCAACCCCGTCATTACTCTCTTTTCTTCTGTCTGCATCTTTCAGAAAAGCTCTCATACTCTCAAACTCTTCCTTAATATCATCTACTTCATCTTTCACATCTCCTAAAAATGATGCTTTTTGGAATATTAGAGTGGTTAGTTTATCAAGCAAGATATTTACAGCACCATCTGCCATGTTTTGATCTTTTTGGAGGAAATAAGACTTTTGTTAGCTGTTATTCTCATTGAGAATTAGAGATAGAGAAAGAGTGAATTGGTAGAGTTGCATAGACAGGACTCAAATGAGCTAAGTCCATTTGTTGACTTCTGAATTCTCATAATCCACTTGATAGTGCATTTGTTGACTTCTGAAACCTTGAATGAGTCCGCCTTTGTGTTTGTTTTTACTAGGAAAGCTCCAATGAAATTTCATTAAGCCAGACGTTGGTTGACCCACCACTATACTCACATTTCAGCAGAAGCTTTCAGACTGTCCTAGTAACACTCTGATTAAAGCAACTGACATCACAAGCTAATCCTTCCATGACCACTGCCACCATTGGGTTTTATGAATAACTTGCTGCCGCTACACATTGCATCCTTCGCAGCAAAAACTATTTACAAGCTGAACAGGTTAAAACCAAAAGACTGAAACAACAACAACAAAAGAAAAGAAAAGAAAAAAAAGAGCAAAAACAGAGGAGCAAAAACCTATATATCATTGAGATGTGCCCACTCTATAACAGGCATTCAAGTTCCGACTACTGGAGATGTTTAAAGATGTACATGATTAAGTTGTTAGGGCAACACCTGTTAACTTTCACAGCATCTCTTCCCCCACCTTCCCCTTCTTATTATATTTACAGTTGGGAAGACCAAGTGTAGCAGCATACAAAATTCACTTGGTGACTTGCATATACACTTGGGCCTTAAGTTATATGACTGTAACCACTAATTACAAAAGTACAAATACCCCCTCCTTGTGATTAGTTTAGTAGACAAAACATATGAAAGAACTTCCTACCACTAATAAGTTAAGGGAAGACATATTAGTTAAAATCACTTCAATCGCTTTGGAGATGCTTCATTTCCATCTGTTCTCTCGTTGAGCCTTTTCACGATATTTTGATATGTCTGGCGTACAAAACCATTCGCTTTGGAGGGGTTCACAACATGACTACACCTGTGTCTAACAACGTTGGTGACAATGGCATAGGTTGTGATCTCGCTTCTTGTAGACAAAATGCTCTTTCTCTCAACAATTTCACACTACCCACAACTAGGATCTTTAAGTGCACTATCTGTAAGCTTATGTACCACATCATCTGTGTCATTGTCGATGCTGCCCATCGGAGCCTGCAAATTTCACATTATATACTTGGGAAGGACTTAGCTATTTTGACTTCAAGGTATGTTTCACGACAATTAACACACTCCATAAACTAGCACTCAAATAATTATCAACCAAGTAAAAACACAACCATAACAGCTATATAAGCTCTATCTTCTTACCTCGAAGTTGATTGGGAAATCGATACTAGTGCAGGAACACCTACATCCGTCACCAAAATTCAGCTTCACCAACATTTTAAGCGGTCTTGACAACATGTGCCTGTTATAAGAGCATCAGAAGGTGAAAAAGTGTATACGAGGAATACATCTGCAATGATATCATACCTACTTACAGATGGCAGAAATTCGAAGTGGACAAAGCCAGCAAATGATGCAAATCTAAGGATCAAGTACAAATGATCTTCTAGAACAAGGGCAAAAAAACATAATCCAATGTGACCATAAAATGTATTGGTATCATCAAATAAATTGACATGGCTAATTGCGGCAAGGAAGACTAGGATCAAAAATGTTCAGCATCAGACCAAATAGACCACCGTTGCAAAATGGTGAAACACATATAGATGCCAGAATCAGTACCCTTGGAGTCCAATGCATATAAATTTCTTATGCACGATGTAGGTACCTTTTTAGCTGAAATGGCGGCTTAGTTAGAATGGCAACCTTCAGTATTGTACTTTCTTGAAAGAGAACCTAGTTTGCAGATGTAGAAGGATTAGCTTCAGTTCAACAAAGATGGTGCTAACAAGGAAAAAAGAATCGATACATTAGGTAACTTGATCGTACTCTTGAGACACGGATCAGAATAAAACAACTTAAAAAAAATCATTTGCTGCGAAGCTAACCCACAAATAAATGGCAAATTATCTCACATTTGTGTGTAAAATAGCACTTCAAGTAGCGGCAATAAATAAATGTAGTCTGGCTTTTAAAAGAACCCCAAAAAGGCAAGAACCCATTTTTACAATATTGATATAAAAAAATGAAAGAACTGCAAAAGAACATATGAAAATTAGGACTAACTTGAGAGCAAAGAAAACCCAGCTTAATGTGACTTACCTCAACTGATCTCACGAAAGGTAATGGAGCTCTTGATCCATGCGCGCTAACTACACTTACAGCCCATTTCACATATCTTTTATCTGCAAAGCAAGTTAAACGGTAAATTAAGAGGATCCTACAATAAAGTATAGACAGTCATGAACATATGAACCAACATTTTACATCCAGGACATATGTACAAACCTCACTGTGCATATCGATCTATGTATTAGATAAGAAAAGTACATAGCTGGACATACTTACCATTATCTTTAGAGAGTAGTCGCTTAAAACAAATCTGCAAAAAGTCAATCCGCATATATGGAGGAATTCGCATATTCAGCAAGTGCATAACACTTGCTATAACCTGCACGTTTTGGATATTAAGTTAATGATGAATACCTTGAGCAAGTGTGCATAAGTAACTAGTATAATATAAATAAATAAAATGCTAAATTCACAACAACAAAAAAAATGCAAAATTTACAAAATGGGGGATAATTTGAGATGGTCGCCAAATAGCTCAATTATAAAAATAGTAAAATATACAAATTCCGTGCATAGATATGATATATCTTTGGACAATTTAATGTAGAATGTTAGGGAGGATGTACCTTATCAACAAGCCCATGAATGACCAAACCAGCTTTCTTGTCCTTCGGAGTGGCCTGTAGATTTGACAGTCAGTATTGTATGTGATCACGAAAAAATGGAAAGAATCAATCTTTAAAGATGAGGATATGAACTATGAAACTTGGAAGTACCTGAAGATTTACGATTACAACCTTTCCCCCACCACGAATACATCATAGTGGCAAATTGCATGCAGGAGTTACCTGCAAATTGCATACACAAAAATCCAAAACTTATCTTCACCTATGTATACTTACACATAGTTTAACAAGCCAAATCAAGATCTCAAAAATAAGCAGTTCAGGGATAATTTTTAGATTCTGCAGTTTTACCTGGTTCCTAAACATAAGACAACATCAGCCACCCTGCAGTGTTTATCCGCTAGATTCATTTCCTTGGGAGGTAAAGTGTCCTATAAAAACAAAAGCACAATCACAACTATGAAAAGAATAGGATTTCAAATTGAAACATGTTTTATTTGACAATAAGCAAAATCTGATTCTTTCTAGAACGTTGTCCACTTCTGACAGACCTCATCAAAAAAAAAAATTATCTGACAGTGAGATCTGCAAGTAGGGAAGCTTTTAATTCTAATCAGAAAGAAAAGAAATGACCTACATCCCAATCAAGTACTGTGTCCTTGAGTCTTGCTTTACAGTTTTCATCAGAACAACGTCGTGACGTCTCCTTCATTCCGATAGTCTCCACCTCAAAATCCCTCGCATACCTTGATCATTTAAAAGAATCATATGTTAAGAATATGAGACTGGAACATCTAAAACACACACTTCTGCTCAGGATTACTCCACTTCCGAAAATAATAAGATAGAGGTTGCAGTAAAACATCCTATACTTACTCCACTCCACAAGAAGGGCAAAGCTCCCTAAAGGAATTCCCATGCAATTCAGAAAGTTTGTCCCTAGGTATTCCAGATCTGAGATGGAGGCTATCCACATTCTGACAAGAGTAAGTGTTACCAAAAAAATTAGAAACTTGAGAAGCTGAACATGCAAAATTCAGGTAAATTCGTCTGTGGAGAACGGAAGGCCTGAACTATATAACAAATGGTACAGGTAAATTGTCTTAAGAATAATTAATCCACCAGATCCTTATACGCAATAAATAACTCTATGGAATTGCTAAAGAAGAAACAACATAAATAAGACATTGCGGCAACACCTGGCTAATAAGAAACTTCAAAATTCCAGCTTTCTCGAGCTCAACCAAAGCCATGTGGGTAAAACTTGGTGTTGCCCTATCAAATGGTAAGGACGCTTCAGGGATTCTTTTGCCATCACGCTGCAATTTTCAAACATCTACAAACACTCAAATTCACAGGTTGTAGAGCAAATCTGGGGCGCAATTAAGTTGTTCATAGCGAACGCCCGAGTCCCTCCCATAGCAAGAGAACCACCCAAGCAAAGGAAAAACTGTAAGAACTTCTCTATCTTTATGAGCAATATAATACAGATAAAGTAATCTTAACGCAGAGCCAGAAGTACATCATATGTATAGCCTAACAGGTAGAAACTTATACGTAGCTCATAAACACATTTTATAAGCTTATGTATCACCTGAAGTGTCCAAACTCCCTTGGGCCCTCGAAAATCAGGTATACCACAGGACGTTGATATTCCTGCGCCTGTAAATGCAACTAGATGTTTACTCTGCAAGCAAATATAAACACAATGTGATGTTTTAGTATCAAATCCAGACATTATTCAGTTAACTTCACTAAACCATAAGATAACACCTGAAATTTCTAATGTACTTACATGTTTTATGATCGTAGCTAGCTCTTCAATCTGAAAATGAACCATCACATAAATCCGGAGTCAGAAAATATGTACAAAAAGTCTTTCTAGTTTTTACATTGGGAAACCTAATGTTAAATACTAAAATCACAGATTCAAAACAAAATCATCTCAAATATCAAAACCCTTTGTATGTTTAGTTCTCATTCAAAAAACCATGTTTTTCTTCCACTAGATCATCTCTATCTTACCCTTAACACTGTGATCTCAACCCACATAAGTAAAGGAGCAATCCCGTATTAAAACAACGAAATTTTAAACATCAAATTCAGCCATGAACATCTAAGTTACACTAAAGTTTTCACAAAGTAGTACTTTTCATTCTTCCGTTTCAATCAAATAAAAACCCATTAAAGAAAAACATATTTGAGATCAGATAAACAATACTAGGATACTATACATTTCACAAAAATCTCAAATTTTATCATACCCTCTGTTAGGAAATAAAGTAGGAGCGACACATGTAAGACGATTAAGAAAGAAGCAGTGAAATTAAAGAAGGATGAGAAGCATGCAATCAAAACCATAACAAAATAGTGGAACGGGACGGAAGTGACAGACTGAGCGAATTTCTGCATAGCTGACACGTCGGGAAAGTAAACAACATTAAATGCATATAGTACGGGAAAGTAAGGTAATAATTACTTTACTGACTCATATGATCGGGACGGCATCGGAATTCAAGGAGGAAAGAGCACGTATAAACCATGCAACGAACGCACCACGGATTTCAAGGAATGAAGAGCACGTGTAGATCATGCAACTTGCGCACCAAAGAGAAAACATGACCTGTCAATCTTACAAACATCCCGATCGTATATAATAAGAAGAACGATAGTAAAGGTCGGGACAAAAGGGACTCGTTACTATGACTATAAATAGAAGAAAGCATACAATGGAGAGGGGGTTGGACCATTGAAGCAGGAAAGGAAGAAGAGAAAAGATAATAGAGATTAGAAGAATAAAGTTTATTAGGTATGATAGATGATGATTCATTAAAAGAGAACTTGAATCTGTTAACATTCCTTAAGAAATGTATTTGTAATTGTACCTTTGATTATATTTCTGATCTACCATCCATTGAATGATAAAAACGTTTATCAAATTGTTATTTCTTTAGATGATTCTATGTATCAGTCTATTATACAATTTTCAAATTATTGGTTGTTAATGTCAATGGGAAGATTGACATAAACAATTTGGGGAGTAGATATTGTTGGTCCGTTAGTTGAAGGAACTAAAAAGAGACGATATTTAATAGTGGCTACTGATTATTTCACCAAGTGGGTAGAAGCGAAAGCATTGGCTCGAATCAGAGATTCTGATGTATTTACATTTTTATTTGAAAATATTATATGTAGATTTGGAATACCAGCAGCCATAGTTTCTGATAATGGACAACAATTTCAAGGAAGAAACATTGATATGTTGTTTGAGACGTATAATATTCAACAATACAGATCCACACCATTTTATCCCCAAAGTAATGGACAAGCTGAATCCACGAATAAAACAATAGCAATGAATTTGAAGAAAACACTTGATGGGTATCACAAACGTTGGTGTGAACAATTGCATAACACTTTATGGGCTTATCGCACCACGAGAAAAGAATCCACCGGAGAATCACCTTTCCTTCTTGCGTACGGTACAGAAGCTGTCATACCAACTGAAATCATTCTACCTACCACAAGAACAGAAGCATGGGAGAAAAATTTGAATACAGATTTAATGTTAGAGAAATTGGATGATTTAGAAGAAAAGCGGGAAGTGGCACTCCAGAAGATGGAGAACTATCAAAGAAGGATAGCACGGGATTACCACAAAAAAGTCAAGTCCCGAAATTTCGTGCAAGGACAATATGTATTACGACAAATCCCTGAATACCATCGGGACAAAGATGCTGGGAAGTTCGCACCAACTTGGGACGGTCCATATATAATACATACTTCAGCTGGGCAAGGATCGTATTATCTCCAAAATATGCAAGGACAAATCTTACAATATCCCTGGAATGCACGATAACTAAAGCTTTATTATCCATAAAATTAACACTATGGAAGCCCGCACAGGTATTCATATCTTTATTTTAAACATTTATTTTACGATACGATTTCTTCTGAGTTCGTACTTACAATAAAATGCAAATCCAGGAACATCGTATTCTGGAAAACGCTTCGATTGGCGACAAAATTCAATCTCAATACCCACAGAGGTACATGTCTTATTAGAATTTGAATAGATTCTAATCTTTTCACAAAGAAGGAATATTTAACTTATGGTTATCATTTTCAGAATACGATCGGGACCAACCTTGTATCTTACCCCTGGCCCGGGTTTGTTTCGTATGTGTGGGATCTCGGATTACATGTTTTGAGGTATATACACTTCAATCCATTGTATTTCTGAAATAATATGATTAACCTAAAAACTTTATAAATATTATATTTTGTGCAGGGATAATATTCAAAGCACAAACCAGTTAGAAACAAAAAATCACAAAATAATGTTCTCAGCAAAAGTCAAGCTTCGAAACAAGACAGGATCGAGACACAAAGCTACAATATCTAGAAATGAAGCTACAAATACTAAAAGTCAACAACGAGTATAGCTATGCTTTGCGATTGGATGGATGAATCGGTTGAGAAGGAACTTCCGGAACAAGAGCACGACCATTTACCACAGAAGGATCGGCCTGAGCCCGCTCCAAAGCAGAATTGAATGACATTGCAATTTTAGCTTTAGCATCTTGTCTTACCCAGACAACATAAGAATGGCAATAGTCAACCTCCGATTGGAGATATTTAATTTTCTCCTGATCTTTATCTACTTTCTCCTTCTCAGCATTCAATTCCTTTAATAGTTCATCAGCTCTTGATTGTACTTTAGTTATTTCATCACCTTGAATGTTGAGTTGAGATTGTAAGTCCCGAAGCTTAATCGTACTTAAAGCTACATTTTTCTCTGAAATCTTCAGTTCTTCAGTGATGTTTGTTATTGTATTATTGGCAATGTTAAGTTCAGCTCCCGCTATTGTTGCTCGGCCATTGGCTTCATTCATTTTCTTTTCTAGCACTAAAAATCAGAGTGAATGTTAGTTAAACCATATAATACCATCAATAAAATCATTATACAATTCAACATATACCTCTAACTACAGATTTAAATTCTGCTTCTTTAAGAGTTAAAGTTTTCAGAACTTCTTGATACTTGGATTCCGCTCTATTACGTCTCCAGGTATTCAAATCAATACTATCGGACAACTGTGTTAATTTCTTCTTAACCAGTTCCATATCCATATTCATTTCCCTTGCATGATTGTTCAACTGAATCATCCTACGCTGGAACCTAAAGAGAGGTTCCAAGTCTTCCTCTGATCCCATCAATGAAGGGTAGATTTCAAAAAAAAAAAAAAAAAAAAAAAAAAAAAAAAAAAAAAAAAAAAAAA
>JAJJMC010006637.1:1751125-1826048 GCA_023531435.1 Papaver californicum | reverse complement strand
AAAAAAAAAAAAAAAAAAAAAAAAAAAAAAAAAAAAAAAAAAAAAACTGGTACGCACCAAGTACAGGAACGCACCAAGTATTGGAACGCACCAAATACTAGAACGCTCAAGTACAGGAATGCACCAAGTACTAGAACGCTCTAGTACTGACGAACCGAAGGATCGTACCAATGAAGATAGATCCTGGAGCGATGTAGTACGATTCTAAAATAAAATATGAATTGAGAAGTAAGGACAAACCTTGATTCTGATCTTGAAGTTTTTAATTTTGATCCTCAAAAATTTCCAGCTGTCGAAGTTGTTGTTGTTGTTCTTGCTGTTGTTGAAGTTGTTGTTGAAGATTACTGTTTTGTTGCCTCAGATTCTCAATTTCTTGTTGCAAACTTTCATTCCCAGTCTTTGCTTTTGATGTCTCGTTCTTGAGCATCTGTTCCATCATTATGGCTCTAGCTTTATAGAATTTATACGCTGCAAACGTACAATCGTTACCAGTTTTGAGCTGAGCAAGAACTTGTTGAGGAAACGAGTACGTTGAGTCTTCTGCCATGGTTAGAATTTCACTCAAGGAAGAAGGAAGACTGAGAGGGTGTAGTTGATCGAAAAAATCACCTTCAAACCAAGCATCTCGGGTTCTATCTATCGAAGCCGCACCAACCGAAGCCCGAAGCCTAGCCATGGAAGCATTATCGGCCTTTGATAAGTTGAACCGAATAGAAGTATTTAAAAACCCTTTTGAGACAAACCATTCGAAGGCTTCATCTTCTTTACCCGTAAGAATAGTTCCTTCATCTTCCTCATTAAAAGGCCATTGCACGGGAGGATCGGTCATACCATAGTCACTATCATGAGAGGGAGTGGCAGGACGAGGTGATGTCCCGATGGGGGCACTTATTGCTTGATTGACCTCAGAAGTAGATATATATTCTCAGTTTAGTGCGCAGCATCAGGAACGATTGAAGGGGGAACATTAGGGTTCATACTTTCAGTGTTACCTCCCTCAGAGATTTTATTTCCTTGTCCTTCTACAACAATATTTTCATTTTCAACATTCTCTTCAACAGCAACAGCAGCTTCGATCAATTGTACTACATTATCTTCTTCAATGGCAACATCGTCTGCTTCCTCTTGAGGTAATCCAGAGAAAACTGTTAATGAAGCATCGCAATGAGCAACGTGCATTATGTCGAAGCTACTAGGAAGAGGAGAAAAAGTGGCGAAGATATTTGAGGGGGCAGTGGTATCTGAAACAGCTTCAGAAATAGATGAAGGAACGGAGGGCAAATCTGAAGGAAGAATAGGTAATTCCATACTTACGGGAACAGCATTGATAATAACATGCTGTCCCGATACATCGGTTCGGACCGAACCCTCAGCAGCAGTTACAGGAGCAGAATTACTGCACCCCACAGCTATATTATCTCTAATTTCCCCCCCTTCTGCTTCAGAAGGGTATGATGGTCTTCTCATTTTTCTCTTTTTCTTTGTTTCTTCAGGAAAAACTAGCTTACGTTTTCCTTTACCTTCTACAATTTCTTCTTCTTCCACTCTCTGTCTTCCTTCAACAATTTGAATACCAAGATTTCGACGAGGAGGAGGAGGAGGAGGAGGGACATTAGTGACAAGATCAGAATCAGGTTCAATCTGAAACATAGACATTTGTTTCGTGAGGGATAATTTAACAACAATTTATAATAGTGTTGAAATAAAGAATAACGCAAACCTTATAGTCGAACTTGTAGTCCATAAAATTTAACCGCCAAGGACAGTAACTTGGGAATCGATTTCGAAGCGCTTGAATTTCATTGGCAGGAATGTTACCATAAACCCAAGGACCTTCAATTATAATTGGAGTACGATACCACTTGTAGTCATGATCCTGACGAATTCTTTCCTTTGTGGGAAAATCAAGCTTGGTTTTAGGAATATGTTTGATTTTGGGATCATCAATTTCATGTAACAAGGAAAATCCCGGATGACTTTTGCGAGCGGGACTGACACTCCACTTCACATAATTTTTCTTTGAGATGCAATCTCCATATGTGGCATAGAAATTCTCTACAGTATAACCCCGACGTTCTGAAGAATCTGGTACGTAGCAGGTAAGATTAGTCCGCCCTTCACTTCGAAGATAGCACTCATCAAGAATCCGCCACCAATTACCATTGTATTGAGTAATGGATCGGGGCAGTCCATGGGAAGAATTACTTCGAGTTGCAAGGACCTCAAACTGAAAGGGATTCTCCTCTTCATATAAAGGAATACGAAGTCCGGCCTCTAAAGCACCAGCAGCAATTAACAAACGATTGTGTGAATAATTGAACTTCTGCATTGCACTTAAAGTTAGAACATCGGAACTAGGATCAAAAAATGAGACTTTAAAGTCTTGAATATCATGTCTTATTTTAAAGTCTTCAATATCCATTGTTCGATAGCTATAAGATGCTTGAGAACGTTTATTTCTAGAAGTAGGATTAACATTTGCAGTAGTTTCAGGAACTGGATTACGAGCAGGCCGAGCCACGGCGTATCGAGAGGAAGAAATTCTAGCAGGTCTTTCAGATTCCTGATGATCATCAGTAGCATGGGGATTCCTAGACGCCATGATATTTTACCTGGAAAGAAAAGTTTTAAGGATCAGCTCAATCATATCATCAATTCAATTATATTTGTGAAAAGTTAATCATGATTAGACTTTAAAGTAAGATACTCAAAAGAAAAAAATTTTAACATACCTGAAGAAAGGAGATAAACAATTACTTGATCTGGTGTTAAAAGCCTATAAAGACGATTGGGATGACGAAAGTACTTGAAAAAACTCAAGGAAAACAGAGAACAGCAACTTTAAGAGGTAAAAAACAGAAGTGGAAAAGACTGCTTCGTATTTAAAGCAAAGAATAGAAACCGTCAAAATTTGGAAAGGCAGAGATTTGATTCCCTCGAAAAACGGAGTAACTGACACAAACGTGATAATAAGAGTTACTACTTCCGAAAAGTTCGCGTAACGTGTGAAAATGAGTAATGGAAAATTGGGGAGTAATAATTATTCTTTTACTTTTTCGAAGACCTCGAATCGACCGTTAAGATTTTTGGAAAAAGAAAAAAAAGGGGGCAGATGTTAGGAAATAAAGTAGGAGCGACACATGTAAGACGATTAATAAAGAAGCAGTGAAATTAAAGAAGGATGAGAAGCATGCAATCAAAACCATAACAAAATAGTGGAACGGGACGGAAGTGACAGACTGAGCGAATTTCTGCATAGCTGACACGTAAGATCGGGAAAGTAAACAGCATTAAATGCATATAGTACGGGAAAGTAAGGTAATAATTACTTTACTGACTCATATGATCGGGACGGCATCGGTATTCAAGGAGGAAAGAGCACGTGTAAACCATGCAACGAACGCACCACGGATTTCAAGGAATGAAGAGCACGTGTAGATCATGCAACTTGCGCACCAAAGAGAAAACATGACCTGTCAATCTTACAAACATCCCGATCGTATATAATAAGAAGAACGATAGTAAAGGTCGGGACAAGAGGGACTCGTTACTATGACTATAAATAGAAGAGAGCATACAATGGAGAGGGGGTTGGAACATTGAAGCAGGAAAGGAAGAAGAGAAAATATAATAGAGATTAGAAGAAGAAAGTTTATTAGGTATGATAGATGATGATTCATTAAAAGAGAACTTGAATCTGTTAACATTCCTTAAGAAATGTATTTGTAATTGTACCTTAGATTATATTTCTGATCTACCATCCATTGAATGATAAAAACGTTTATCAAATTGTTATTTCTTTAGATGATTCTATGTATCAGTCTATTATACAATTTTCAAATTATTGGTTGTTAATGTCAATGGGAAGATTGACATAAACATCCTCTACAGCTACTACTTTTCTTATCAGCTTGAAGCATCACAAAATTTACTAAAAACTTAGAACAATCTTACACAAGATCAAAAATGCGAAAGTAACCCATTAGGAAACATATGGAAAATTAATAAAAACCCACTTTTTCTTGCAAAGTCTGTGGTGAGTCAAAAATCTCTGTCATTCCAACAGTTCCAATATCTTCTTTGTAAGAGAGCTTTTCTGCATAACCCAAAGACATGTTTAAATTTGTTTAAGTGAATTCCCACTAACTTTGCTTGTTTCTCTATATTATTCTCAGTTTTCTAGGGTTTATTTGAGAAAAGAAGAAAAAGAAGAAGGCATTGTGATGATGGGTTTGTTTCTTCTTCACTGTTGTTTTCTCTTTTTAACTTTGTTGAGAGTATTTCCTGTCACATTTATGGGAAGGTCTCAAAAGCAAACAATGCCGATCCTTCCTCTTCCCCCCGACATAACAGGAAAGGATTTTCTTTTCTTTCCTTAAAAAGTCTTGCAAAAATAACGGAAATACCCTTTGCTTAACAAATTGACAGATGGCACATAGAAATTGTAAAATGAAATTATGTTTTTCCCTTGAACGACCCGTCTTATAAAAACTATTTCTCCTTTCTCCTTTCTCCTTTCTCTCTCAAGGAACCGTCCTAGTGGTATTCCCCTCTCCTTTTACCATTCTACTCATCGTATCTAAACTCTAAATCTAGAATGTGGAAAACCTTTTTAATCGGCAGAGGGTTCTGGTTAAACATCCTTGAACCAGTACTCTTGCGATACGTGGATTTGAATGATGAGTAAAATGGTAAAAGGAAAGTGAATATCATTTCCGTATATATAACTATTTGTTTTTTATCAGAAACATATGTTAATTCAAGTACAACACATAAACATAACATAAAAGTATAAAAATAAGATATTACGACAGTAGATAACATAATCGACAGGGTCTGATTTAAATATATATGTTTGCTCAAATTCAATAAACCATAATCGATAGGTAAATGAATAACACCTATTCATTATGGTTCACTAATGTCAAGAACTAAACCATACAAACCGGTATATGTAAATGCTCATATATACCGATTATAACCAAAAGCTGAGATATGAAGCGTTTTTATATTCTTGATTATAATCAGCAATATTTGTAATTTCGTACGTGTCTGTTGTGGTAAATCCTCGTTCCAACAAAATGTAATTTGCATTATATAGGTTATCGGACATGTTGATTATTAGCGAGGTTGATAATTTTTACCCTGTCGGTTCCCCGTGTAGTTTCTATTATCTTGTTATTTGCATTAACATATTGAAAATTTTATGTAGGTTATTATAGCAGACAACGATGAACCTGATACCATGTTTCAGTAGGGTCCTGATACCCCCCCTCCCCTATGTCAGTCAGTTTATGTTACCTTCTCTTGTTTTTTTTCATTTATTTTCAAGTAATTAGTTAAGTCTGCTAAGTGATATGTTATTTGCGCCATGTAGACGTTTAAAACTAAAGATGAGGTAAAGAAATGGGTGGTGGAGAAAGGCATAAAAAAGAATTGTGTAATAGTTTTAGGATGCCAATCAAGGGGTATTCGGTTTGAAATGGTTTGCAAGAGAAGTGGCAAGTACGAAAATCACAAGGTAACGAATTATAAGTATCCCAAAAAGATAGAGATGAACTACAAGAATAAAACAAAGACGTGTAAATATTCATTTAAGATTGTATTCCATAAGACATGAGATGCAAAATATTGTGAATTGCTAATAGTTGGCATAACCATGACATTCCAAAATATATTGTTGGGCACACTGTCGTTGCGAAGTTGAAACCACATGAATTTGCTGCAAGTAAATTAAATGAAGGCAAGTAAACCACATATGATCCTCAGTAAGTTGAAGGAGGATGATAAGAAAAACTTATCTTATTTGTCTACAACTTACGCTGCTAAAGCAACCATCTAAATGATAGAATGATATGCTTAGACAAACAACACAACAACACGATAAAATACAAAAAAAAAATTTACGGCAAGGTGATTCGTATTTTTATGGTGAATCCAAAGATGATTTAATTGGCCCATTGCTTCTATCAGGTTTTATTAATAGATTAATGTACATATAAAACAAACAAGTATAATGTATCGTTGTTGAACATTGTTGTCTATACTTCGGATAAACAATCATTCATGATGACATGGTTTTTTATGGATCGCGAGAAGGACGAGAGTTATGTTTAGACGTTAAAAACCTTGAAGTCCATTTACCGTAAGAAGAAACTCCAAAAGCTATAATAACAAATAGGGAGCAAACATTAATGAATGTCGTCCAAGGAAATTTTTCCAGATGCCCAAAGTTTTCTTTATACGTGGCACATATAATTGTAGACGGTGGATTTTTAACAAAGGATAAAATAATAAAATTATCTCTACCCAGCAGTAGAATCAAAGAAATAATATAATTTTTTCTATCCTATTGACCCGGCATCAAAAGCATAAAATTCATACTTTATATTCCGCAAGAGAATTAAAATATTGAACGCTTACTACAGACATCTCACACTGATCATGTACTCTCTCTAAAAATAAACATATGATATTAGAGCCTCACCCTGCTGAACTCTCAATATTTTACATCCAACACTAGTATTGTGCAACTCAGTGCTTACTCTTCTACAATGATTGGGCAGCTACTATAAGAATTAATCACTAGTATAGAGCATCATTGTCCTCAAGGTATCATTGGTGTTGATTACAACTTTTTCCCAGATGATCTCTCATTATACAATAAGCATCCAAAACACTTCTTTGTTTCTGGGTGGATGTTAATGCTCCTAGATAGATTGCCTACTAGTATAGAGAAACTTAATTCCTCTTTATATTCACTGGTTGAATATTTAGAGTGACTTTACATCAATTTTCAAACTCTAATTGAATAACATTGATTGATCATAACGCATAACAAGCTGCGTACGGAGGCACTAGGACGAAACACCGCGTGTTCGTAAGTCACCGTCAAGCCAAATGCAAAAACCAAAGCTCCAATAATGATTAGTCGAGCTTGAATTCCCAATGTTGGTTGCATCAAAAATCCCAATATTGGTCGAAATACAACGGAACCTTTTTGATTAATACTCAGTTTCTGATACATCGTCATATCACCTTGCAAAAACGTGATAATGGGTGTGGTATGAGGCAAAATGTTTTAAACAACATATGTTCATATACATGTCTACTAAGACATACTAAAAGGGTATCCATTCCGAATAACGTTCTAGGAGATATGATCTAAAGCCTAGATGAACTACAAGCTGAATCTGTCAGAATTTCATCTGGAAGGTTATTGTTTGCTCCGTTTGACGATCAAAACAAGCTCAAAACCTAAATCCTTCCGCGAAAGGATGTAGCCAGCGATACCAGGATTCCGAATTGGAGTTGATCATCAAAAACGAACATCGTACGAAGAATCTATAACGTTTTTACTGAAGGAAGTCATGTCTGAAGTTTTCATAAAAACTAACACCCACGGGTCTAAATAAAAATAATGTTCTTCAAAGCATAGCACGAAGAGCATCGGTCGAAGGGCATGGACGAGAAAGGGATAAAATAATAAAGAAAATATGGGATTTGTGGGACCGGCCCCAACCGGCCGGCCTCCCTTGGTCGATCCCACTCCCATATTATTTTTCCTAATTTTTTTTATTAATTTATATATATATTATTTTAAGATTTTCTCTTTCCATTAAAACTCTTATGCTCTTTCCACCAAAGCCTAAACTCTATTGCTTCAAACACATAGCTCTGCACAGCTATAGAGAGACGACATGATACGCGAAGCATAGTCCTACTGACTACCAAATTCGTGTTTAATCCATAATTAGATCTACGCTTGACCGGTCCTACCACTTTGGTTTGTCCTCCCTCTCTGGGATTCTCCCTCTTCTCTAGTCAGTCTCTTCACTAGTCGATCATCTACCATTGTTCATCTGCCATTGACTTATATGTAATATTAAGGTTTAACTCAATTGGTTCCGCTACCAATATTCAAAATAACCTCATTTTTTTCCTACTATGAAGAAACTAAATATTTTACAATTTGCTAACACTCACTCGACTTAGTGCTTGCGCGATCAAGCGCTCAAGCGATTTGAGGCTCGAACGACAAACATCATTCGAGTATTGTTGCTCCTCAGATGACATGATGATACAACACAACTACCAGTGTCAATGTTAATCAGACTATCTACATCCACAATCTATTAAGCATCACTGCTTGTCTCAGCATACAACTAGTGCTTCATTTATTGAGTCAACATGCTAGACTCATCAACATGCTAAGGCTGACAGTCTATCTCGGTCAACATCAATCATCTACAAAGTAGACTCAACCATGCTCGAGACATCAATTATGTCACACAGGGGGATATTCACTAGGGTTTTGTTCTGGAGGCCTACAATACATGTGGTGTAACGACATACCCACGACGAGAAAGTATAAAAGTTGTATCAACAGTTGAAGAAGTGAAACTCTTATGCTCTTTCCACCAAAGCCTAAACTCTTTTGCTTCAAACACATAGCTCTGCCCAGCTATAGAGAGACGACATGGTACGCGAAGCATAGTCCTACTGACTACCAAATTCGTGTTTAATCCATAATTAGATCTACGCTTGACCGGTCCTACCACTTTGGTTTGTCCTCCCTCTCTGGGATTCTCCCTCTTCTCTAGTCAGTCTCTTCACTAGTCGATCATCTACCATTGTTCATCTGCCATTGATTCATCTGCCATATTAAGGTTTAACTCAATTGGTCCCGCTACTAATATTTAAAATAACCTCAGTTTTGTCTTACTCTGACGAAACTAAATATTTTACAATTTGCTAACACTCACTCGACTTGGTGCTCGTACGACCAAATGCTCACGCGAATTGAGGCTCGAACGACAAACATCATTTGAGTATTGTTGCTCCTCAATTGACATGATAATACGACATAACTACCAGTGTCAATATTAATCAGACTTTCTACATCCACAATCTATTAAGGATCACTGCTTGTCTCAGCATACAACTAGTGCTTCATTCATTGAGTCAACATGCTAGACTCATCAACACACTAAGACTGACATTCTAGCTTGGTCAACGACTGGCCAATCGTCTACAAAGTAGACTTAACCATGCTCGAGACATCAATTATGTCACACAGGGGATATTAACTAGGGTTTGGTCTGGCGGCCTAGAACATATGTCGTGTAACGATACACCCACGACGAGAAAGTATAAAAGTCGTGTCAACAGTTGAAGAAGTGAAGGGAATAGTGGTTGCACAACTGCCAAGTCCCACTCCAATGACAGAGTCGGTTTTCACTATGATTTCCACTTCTCCACTCTTCCACTTCTCTACAATTGTCACCACTTACGAGATCAATGTGTAACTTCTTCTATTATAAATAGGTTCTTCAACCTATCGACAAAGAACAAGAGTTTTCATATGATAAGAACTCAAAAGGATCACAAAGCTACCATAGGTATTTTAAAGCAATTCAAACACATACAACCATCACTGACATTCAACCTCATTTGATCCCAATACTCTCTCTGCTTCCCTCCCTACATATCAACCCTTTTCCTTCCTTTGTGACTGAAACGAAATCGGAACGATCATTTCTTGATTTAGTTTGATTTCGTACAGATTGATCTCTCGAATCTTAAAAGTACTTATACAGAACAAATGTTTGATGTTTAAGTGATTTGGTGTTTAATCGAGTGACTTGCTTCGACTAGCATATTTTGATCTTTCATTGATCCAACTAGCATTACCCTTCTTCATCATTTCCCCTTTTACCCTTCAATCGTTTTTACCCATAAATATTTTGGCGACCACAGTGGGAGATTAATCTTTCAGTTGCAAAGTCAATTCTTCAATTTTCTCAATTTTAAGATGGTTGATCTTAGGTCGGGCTCAGTAACCACTCCCAACGTAAGTTCTGCCAGTATAACTAATGATGGCACTCCGAATAACAATCCTCAAGTTACTAACGCAGACAATGTTACTCCTCATTCATCTGAGCAACACACTGAAGAATCAAGGGATGAACAAACTCCTCCTACCATCGTTGATTTAATGCTAACACAGAAAACCCTTGCCAGGACTTAAACAAAGATGGCTACAACTCATAAGGTGGTTTTTACCTTCCTCAAGGTTCTTATCAAGAAATTTACGCTAGCAGAACAGACTATAAACACTTCTGAAGCGACTGTTGATACCAATACTTCAAGGGGTCATGCTCAAGACAACGATGAAGTTCGCATTCTAACTGATCGTCAACAACCCAACTTCATCACTCGTGAAGATTTAGAGAGACTTCTCCAGAGTAGCAGAAAAGAGAATTTGTCTGTTGTTCATCAACATCAACCCCCTTATCCCTCTGAAATACAAAGGATTCCTTTTCCCAGAGGATATTCATCCCCTTCATTTTCACTCTACGATTGAACTGGGAATGCTCGTGACCACATTTCACGATTCTTGGAATCACTAGGGGAACATGAATATAATCATGTACTCCGCCTCAGAGAGTTTTCCAAGTTTCTTACTGGCAAAACATACACTTGGTACAACAACATTGCTCCCAACAGTATCGTTAACTGGTGTGAGATGGTCAATGCCTTTTGTAGGAAATACTTCTTTGTGTCTGAACAAGTCACATTATCAGACTTGGGAAGGATGTTTCAGCGGTCGAATGAACATCCTAATGACTATGTGAAGTGGTTCAGGGTCCAAGCACTATATTTCCATGACCCGAATGTCACTGAGCTTCAATTGGTGGAACTCTGCATCAATAGTATGATACGAGTCTATCGTGCTCTTCTGCAGAATTTTTTTTTTCAAACATTTTTTGAGTTACATGAAGTTGCTAAGCGATCAACCACGACTACACCAGCTCTGCTAAAAAGGACAAGGCCTACCAAGAGCGAAGAACCATGTGAGACCCGTAGCAGTAGACTCCTAATTCTTAAGTCGTACAATACTCATCCATCTGTAAGTACCATGACTTAAGGAGTAATATGAAAGCTCCAATGCCAGAGCAGCGACATAAGTGTGAAACACCAGCATCATCACCAGTTCTAACTCCAGCACCACAAGCAGGTTGTCCACCTCGAAGAACTAATCAAGCAGTTGCATCTCCACCATGACTTAACGTCGACATCAACAACCAAGGGAAGCCCCAGCAGCCACAAATTTTCCTTTTCCAATTGAAGAAGTGATCGAGCTTTTAGAAGTTTGGATTCAGGATGGTGCAAATCAACCTACCTCATATCCGATGTCCACCAACAAAGCAAGAAATGGCAAATCCTAAGTATTTTCACTTCCACAGACTTATCAATCACCCTACAAGTGATTGCAATATCTCGAAGCAGATATTCAAAGAGAAGATCGAGTCGGGAGAACTAGACTTGGGGACTGAAGACGTACACAAAAACCCTTTCCCTATCAGGAAATTCACTTATGTCTAAAGAACCAACCAACCAAGTAGTTCAGTCTCTGATGAAGCGCGTATGTGAACTTCTATATCTCTGAAAGACGCAACGAAAGAACTTGTTCACAACTCTTAATCACATTGTGTCTGGCAGAAGACTACCTCTGCTCGACGAGGACAAGATACGCACCAAACCTAGGCATCCAAAGATTGATAGAGGTATGACTAGGGAATTCTCACTACAGCTGGTCTCAGAGACGCTGAATTCAAGAAAACCCTGATTGACGCCAACACTACCATCAACATTATTCCTATCAAGACACCAAGGACCGTTGGGATCACACGAAGTGAAGATGTCCATGCACCTACTACTATCCAAGATCCCGAAAGAAGTCTTTTGAATGCCTATGGCTACATTGATCTGGAAATTCAAATGGGTTCTGCATGCGCTACAACCAAATTTTACATAACAAAGGAAGATCTGGATTATGACATGGTTTTGGGTCGTCCATGACTACATACCAACAAGACTGCAGCCACTAAGACACCTTCATTTCCATATCCACCTCAAGCAGACAGCTCTGCACCTCATCAGAAGTTTATGACAGATAACCCTCTTTTGTACCTAGAAGAATACCAAGACTTGGCGTCCATGAAACATGAGCCAAGAGAAAGTGCGACATCATATGTAAAGAGGTATCGTTCTCAAGTAAAACTTACTGAATTCGTCTCTCTACCTCTCAACGTCCCTCACACTTGGGGACTTGACATTACTGGTAAATCCAACTCAGCTATAACTCGATGGTGTGAGTGGGAAGTTGTTCCTTTTGAGCGTTTTATCAAATGGGCTGATATTATCCCTGGACGTAAAATAAGTATATACGAGACGTATGTAATTCAATTGATACCTATTCTTATGAATAAAACTGAAGACGACACTCCATAAATGAAGGAAAAGTCTTGCAAGAAGCAGATATGCCAGACTGAGATGGAAAATTCTGATATTTTTTATATTGGAGATCTTGTAATGAAGGCAACCAAACTCAACCAGTCAAGTCTCTTTTATGACTGGGAAGGGCCTTACATGATTGCTAAGACTACATCTTATGGATACTACAAGCTAATTACTATGGGTAACGATCCAATAGGAGTGATGATACATGACAAATGGCTCAAAGTCTTTGACGTCTAGTTATCCTACTAACTACGTCTAATTATTTCCCTAATTCTTTGTAATTTCCTTTCCTCCAAAATGTATGCATTATACATACGCATTCGACAATCAAAAATCTCAATTCAAAAACCATTAGTTCAAAGTTTTCATAATTTGCAAATCAATTGCTCATTTAAACCCAAAAATATCTCATCTCATCAACAAACAATTCAGTGTTCAATCATCTATGAAGTGCAAAACAGACGTCTGTCTCATGATTCTTGACAACTCGGACACTCAACGCCGACGCCGGCTTCGACTCCGACTTTCATTCAAGTTCTTGTTTCAACCCCAGCGAGTTAGCTACAACAAACTAATGTTTCAAATACCTTCTCGTTGTTGTCACGGTAGAAGAAGAATGCTTCAAGTGCCTAAGAGCACAATTGCAGAAAGAGTAAAACTTGCTCAAAGAAAATAATAATAAATAACTATTATTCTAGTTGGACTTAATCTGAAGTGGATTTAGTCCTTCTTCCATGCTAGTCTTACCTAGTCGTACCTACCAATCCGTGCTCCTCGAGCGAACCTCTCTACATCACAACCTCTGCACGACTGAGAAACTTTCTTTCCTCCGCACGAACTCTCTAGTGGAGACTGTATTGTTGTTGCTGCTATCCGCCTCAACAATATATATTCCTCGATGAGGCCACTTCACATTAAAGTCATAATGTTCAACAATATTCAAGTTGTACTCCCAATCAAAGAGTACACCTTTAGTAATGGCACCTCTAGCTTCAGTACGTGCTTCATTAACGACATGCAACACTACTTCTACTCGCCTTGCTAGAAAATAAGGATGATGAACCAACTAGTCCGTGGTGGAAAGGGATCATTGGATGGAGGATCAAAAACTATGTCAATTATCATAGTTTCATCTCTTTTGGTCTCTGGAGCAACTCCAGCCGTGGTGGTCTCAGCATCAACAACGGTCTGATGAGCAACATCCTCATGACCGGCTTCATCAACTGTCCATTCTCTACAACCTCTGTCAGGAAGCGTTACTCGATGGATTAGACTTCTCCAAGGACAAAGGATTCGTATCAAGACGAATGGATATGAAAATTTATTAATATAAACTCTTCTCAAAGTTTCCACGATCGGACGAGCACAAAACAAGGTCTTCTACAAGATGTTCTCATGACCTCTACAGATGAGATACAACACACTTCAGGTCATTGATTCAGAAAAACGTGTCAATGGGTGAGGAATTGGACAATACTTCCTTAACGAAAGATGTTCGTCTATGTCTTAGATACAACATGCCAAAAGGGTGCACCAATTGGACATACGAGCAGAGAGATATTGCTTCTACACTCAAGTCCATAGAAGTTGAAAATTTACACGGGATTACAAGTTGTAAATGTGCATGCATGGTTGACTGACCTAGACAACTCCAAATCAAGTGATTCTTTTTGCATATAATATTTTAGCCTCTTAAATTCAAAACTTGGGATCAAGCACCGAATTCCGACATCGTATGAAGTTTCTACAACTTCCAGGGTGAACGATATGCAGGCAGAAATTTCTAGACGGGATTCATAACCTTCACATTCGATCGACAGCCACCTAGACATTTCCACCAAGTCTTTCACCTAGGAATCTCTACCTAGGCCCACCTAGGTCTTTCTACCAAGTCTTTTACCTTGCTTGCCAGAAAGAGGAAAGGAGAAAGAGAAAAAACGAAAAGGGAGTTGATAATACTGGGGACTAACGGTCCACTGGCCGTGACGGTCTACTTCACAGTCCAAGATCACGTGACCGACACTGGGACTGTTTATGCTAACCATCCATCACGAAGGAAATGCTACAAATAGGACGCACCAACACGGTCTTTGCATCATTCACTCTTGAGAGCAACCTCAATCATGGTCCCATGACCAATAAAGTTTCAGAAGTGATGTTTATACAACTCACAGAAACAAAGATGGTACTACAAGTACCAGATTCATGCGTCAAACAAGAGGTTCAAAGCAGAAGTGAACCGATGAAATCAAAGTCCTTCCTCAAGCATTCAAGATACAAGTAAATGATCTAAAGACATAAGGCAACGTTTTTCGCATTAAGCTCGTCAGACACAATTCTGCATTGTCTTGTACAAAGTCGTGATCTAGGATCAATTGGTGATAAATCTAGGGATCCTTTATATACCAAAATCTTCATACAGATGTCCTCTACAGCATATCAAAATTTCACATTAATAGGACAAGTGAGCTAAGAGATATGATCGAAACGATATACTATCTAACAACTAAAAAGTTCCTGACTTTTATTGTTTCGTCTTTTTGAGGCCCTGGATGAACTCAAAACTCAAAACCTCCATATAGAGAGATAAATCATCTTCTGGGAAGGACAAATTTAGGGTAGATCATCAAAAACGGACTTCGTATGAAGATTTTACAGCGTTTTTAACAAATACCTAATCTCTGAATTTTCTGACGACGAATTATGACGAAATTCCTCATTCAGCCACATGGATTCTCGTTCATTCAACCATCAACATGAAGATATTCACAGTTCAAGCATACTGCAATATCTCTGGTAAATACTTAACAACTAAATCTTGTTATTTTATTTTCGTCAATATTAAACCTCAGAATTCTGCAAAGAATTTTAAAACAGGCGTTCATCCATGTCCTCTCTCTATATGTATGACCAACTACGTATACAATAAAATTTAATGAATTAACCAACATTCATTACTGCACGAAATCATCAGAACAACACTGGCCCTCACTACAACATTCTCAGATGTTCTATGATTCTTACATGATAAATCTCAAGCTCCTAGATGGATTTCCCACTAGTATAAAGCAATTTGAGTTTCATAAGGTGCTTATCCCTGTCTTCTTTCTATATGTATGGCTAACTACATATAAGATCATAATTAATGAATTGAATCAACATTCATCACCGTACAAAATAATCAGAATAGCACCGACGCTCACTATATTTCCCATATGTTTTATGATTTTATATTACGAACCTCAAGCTCCATCTGGTGCTATATCTCGCAGCTAGATTCCCAAAAATTAACTCATGTCAATATTCACGCTCAATCGGACAATATTGACTCACTAAAATACCTATATAGCTTTATATAGAAGTTACATACGAGTTTACATCTCAGTGTTCTGGGGAACCACTGCCTCAACACTCATCTTAGTGCTCTGAGGCACCACTGCCTCAACACTCATCTCGGTGTTATGACGACAACATTGCCTCAACACTCTCTACTACCAAGCTATACGTGTCCAGCCAATCTCAAGAGCCTTGTTTTGTTATCAAATCACTATTAATGCAATCAAGACGTTCTGTTATGCTTGCTTATTCAAAGGTTCAAGAAGACTATTATTCCTGGTAATAATTAACAACTAAGCTTGTTGATTTATTTTGCTTATGTCAGTAAAAGTCACCATTCAATGCTTATTGCGGCACATTATTATACCTCACTAATCAGGGGACTTAATGTAGATCGTGGATTTTTAACAAAGGATAAAATAGTAAAATTATCTCTACCTAGCAGTAGAATCAAATAAATAATATATATTTGTTTATCCTATTGACCCGGCATCAAAAGCATAAAATTCATATTTTATATTCCGCAAGAGAATTAAAATATCGAACGCTTACTGCAGGCATCTCACATTGATCTTGTACTCTCTCTAAAAATATACATATGATATTAGAGCCTCACCCGGCTGAGCTCTCAATGTTCTACATACAACACTAGTATTGTGCAACTCAGTGCTTACTCTTCTACAATGATAGGGCAGCTACTAGATGAATTAATCACTATTATAGAGCATCATTGTCCTCAAAGTATAACTGGTGCTGATTACAACTCTTTCCTAGATGATCTTTCAAAATACAATAAGCATCCAAAACACCTATTTGTTCCTGAGTGGATGTTAATGCTCCTAGATAGATTGCCTACTAGTATAAAGCAAATTAATTCCTTTTTATATTCCCTGGTTGAATATTTCACTACACCAAATTTAGTGATTAACAACGGTGAGTGGCAGTTGCAAATTTTTGGTCGCAACAATTTTGAACTGTTGTCAGTAGGTCGCAACAGTTTCGAAGAGTTGCAAAATCGGAATTTCGCAACAGGTTATGCAGTTGCCTTTTTTTTGCAACACCGAAAAAATAGTGGTTTTGACCTGGTAAAAACCACCAGTTCCCCTGTAACATAATCAATTTTCCCATGTTCATTTGGAAATCAAACCCTGTTCATTTGGAAATCAAATCAAGTTCCATGCATTTTGAAAAACAAGTAAGTATACAATCATTTCCTAAGTTACAGTTCTTTTAGAAGTGAAAACATATACATACAATGTCTAAGTGAATGGTTACAAACATAATCTATAACTAGGAAATTGTATACATAATCTGTATGTAGTTCAACCTAGTATATTAGCAGCAACACCTATCTTTCTTAGAAAAAGAAATAACTAGAACAAAAACAACATAACATAACTAAAGTTATTTGTTTTCGGCTCCAAGGATAATACTGCCAGCCTTTGCATTTCTATCTGCAACTTCTTTTTCAAATCCCATTAGAAATATGCCTTCTTCAAGCTTGCGAACATCAGTGAAATAACTAAGTACCCCAGGTTCCCGTCCATTCTGATGCCAATATGGGAGTATCAATCTGAAACAAAAAGTAGAAGTTAACATCAGCAGTGAATCAAAATCGAGTCCTTCCATCTTTAACAAAAAAATTTCAAAGCAATGTTTACCAATGACACTCATGTAAATACTACAAGTACGTAAAATCTCAATTAACTTGATAAGTTAGTTAGCCAAGAGAACAAATTATTCTAGAATAACATTAATGGACTCTGTTAAGACTAAAAAATAAGGCTTAACTCAGTGAAACTTAATAAAAAAATATATAGAGAGTTTGAAAATTACTGATATAGCAATAACAACCTAGCACTAGTCACGTTATGTCAAGTTGCTAATAGTGTTTAAATCATTATGTAATAAGAATTCGTGACAAGCATGAATTTTTTAAAAAGCTCACCTTCTGAGGAGCTGGACAGATAGAGAACTTCGAATATGATAACCTACAGGGTCCATAATTGGCATCTACATCATAAAAGAACCCTTTAGTCATACCTCAACTAACTGACACAAAATGTTAAGTACAATGGAAATATTGATAAAAACTGCAACGTCAAAAGTTAACATTTGCTGACTCAAGCATGAAAAGGTCGTGCAACAAATAATCTGTTACTTTAGAGCTTGTGAAAACGTGATTCATAGAAGTTCGGAACTCTTGCCATCATTGAAGTACTCCGGGCTGTGGTTATTTGAAGTTGTGTCATCTTCCAATAATAATCGATTGATCTAAAAATTTGAAACAAATAAAGCATCATACAGGAAATGACAAAGCTTGAATGAAAACATCCTTATTGAAACTTAGACATGAGATGACACATGACTTCCATCATTCATTACATACCAAAATTGAATTCTACTAACAACATAAGCAATTAAAATCAATCAAAAATACCCAAATCTACAAATTTAAACTCCAAATAAGAAAAAATGTTAAATTGAATAAGGATGAATACTAAGAAACCACAAACCCATTTCCTAATTAATGACAAGTAACAACCAAAACAAAGAAAATTGAATATAAAAACATATAACTGACAATTCAACTGAAAGTTAACCATTACACATATAAAAGATAAGAAATCTTAACTATTAGAATAGGTTATGAAATACGAAACTAAGGAGTTCATCTTCAAAAAATCAGAAACTATGTTCTCCCTACTGGTGACTGCTTCATTCCATAAACAAATCTGCACGTAAAACAGTACCAGTGCTTAAGTTCTTCTCAAAGATACATGAATAACTAGTACATACAGAACCAATGCTAATGATTGTATCATGTAACTAAGACACATAAAAAAAATAAAAACAAGATAAACATCACTTACCTCCTCATCAATAACATCATCGAGCAATTCTGTAACATAAACATGTGTATTGACTTTTAAGCCAAACCAACGTATCAGGAGGTTTGTTTGCTTCCTGTAAAAGTAAGAACTCAAAGAGGTTGGTACAAGTGAAACTTAGAAAATAAGCCATATTACTAATGTTTGCACAACATGGTCTGGGAAACTGATCCTCGTACATTCATTAAACAAAAAATAATACAAGAAAAAACGGAAACAATAAAACATCTTCCCCGTAAAATGCATTGTATTCAAAGTCAGTCATCCATATAGACTTACTTGTTATCATTCCTTCCCACCAAAGTGGCTCATACAAATAAGAGTATCCACCACTTCTTGCAAACAACAATCAATATCATTAGCTTTTGGGATAACTTGTACCTTATAGTGATTATTACAAACAATTGAAAAAGTTTAGAGTAAAGAATATAACATGATGTCCAACGCTACGAATATGCTTTGCAGCACTAGAATCTGCTGCTACTGTTGTGGTACTAGGAATTCATTGTTGTTTGCTGTAATACAAGTTGTTGTTGCTGCAGTTGTTAAAGAGGCTAAGCGCTAACCGATTAGTTAGATTGTAGCCTGCAAAGGAGTAGTGGTTAAAAAGGCTAACCATGTGCGCCAATCTCAACATGAACCCATGAACCAATATGACCAGAATCGCTAAACACACAAAGAGGATTATCATTACCTTAGATTTAGGAGAAGCCTGACAAGGAAATGAATCAGCTCTTGTAGAATCTCTAGAATATCGTCTATCAAGCCTCCTGAAACCATCAACATACTCAACAACCACATTGGATAACTTCACTATGTATGTTGAAGCTGGTGGAGGTGGCATAAATGTTGTCATTACCTGTATGTTTAATGATTTCATTAGTTTTGGCAAAGTTTGCAACGAGAGCACGATCAAAAAAATTATCCTTGAGTGCACGAAGTTTGCATCCCCTGTAATTTCAACAAAAAGGTAGGATATTCAAACTTAGATAGTGTTACATGATGTTTCGTAGGACAGTTAGACTATATACACTGCTGACCATTCAACTTTATAGATTAGTAAAGCAGGTTAATACACCAATTGTAAACCTTAATTTCAACCAGTAAAAAACCCCAAATCTAAAACTCAAATTTCATTATGGATTTCCTAATTTAAATTCAAGTAAAAAAACCCCAAATTGAAAAACCCTAGTTTAAAGTAGAGTAAAAAAAAAACACCAAATAAGAACAAAAATTGAACATCTACACCAACAAAGAAAAGAAACATAGTTAGGGTTCCAGAAAATATACCTTTTAGAAGTTCCAGAAGTCTTCTTCTTGTTCATTAATTCTTCATATGGAGAAAGGGTAAAGAAAAAAAACCGAGAATGAAAAAGAGTAATAAAAACACAGGTTAAAATCAAACAAAAAAAAATCATCACAAAAATAATAATCAAGAGATCTTCATACCTCAACTGCTGGCTACTGGACTTTTGGTATGGGTTTTAAAAGAATATAATGATTTTGCTACTATATGTGGGATTGCAACAGATCTGGCTAGTAGAGCTTAGGGTTTTTCGAAATAGAGAAGAGAACGAGAGAGAATCAGAGAAGAAAGATAAAAGAAGAGAAAGAGTATTGATAATTATTATCATCATCATCACTGTGTGTATAACGATCGATGATTATTGAACTCCAACCAAGAAGAAGAAGTTGAACCCTAAAAATAAGAGAAGAGAACGAGAGAGAGAAGAGAATGAAGAATGAGATCTCGATTGATTTTAGACTAAACACGAGTCAGTTTTGAAGCTGACTGAACATCTGAATGGGCTGAAACGAGTCATCTTAAATGTGTGGAATACCGCACTCATGAGTCGCAGCGTACAACTCAATTCAATTGTGAATTGTAACAAGTTGAAACAGTTGCGAGTTTTTGTAACGAGGATAAATCGTGGTAAATTTTTTACAACTGAAAATTCGCAACAAGGGCAAAGCTGTTGCAAAATATAGTTACTAATCAAGGAAAATGGTATAGTGGTTAGAGTGACTTTACATCAATATCCAAACTCTAATTGAATAACATTGATTGATCATAACGCATAACAAGCTGCGCACGGCTAGGACGAAATACCACATGTTCGTAAGTCACCGTCACGCCAAATGCAAAAACCAAAGCTCCGATAATGATTATTCGAGCTTGAGTAATATATTTCCAATGTTGGTTGCATCAAAAATCCCAATATTGGTCGAAATACAACGACACCCTAATTTTGATTAATACCCAGTTTCTGACACATCGTCATATCACCTTGCAAAAACGTGATAATGGGTGTGGAATGAGGCAAAATGTTCTAAACAACATATGTTCATATACATGTCTACTAAGACATACTAAAAGGGTATCCATTCTGAATAACGTTCTAGGAGATATGATCTAAACCCTAGATGAACTACAAGCTGAAACTGTCAGAATTTCATCTGGAAGGTTACTGTTTGCTCCGTTTGACGATCAAAACAAGCTCAAAACCTAAATCCTTCACGAAAGGATGTAGCCACGATACCAGGATTCCGAATTGGAGTTGATCATCAAAAACGAACATCGTACGAAGAATCTATAACGTTTTTACTGAAGGACGTCATGTCTGAAATTTCATAAAAACTAACACCCACGGGTCTAAATAAAAATAATGTTCTTCAAAGCATAGCGCGAAGAGCATCGGTCGAATGGCATGGAAGAGAAAGGGATAAAATAATAAAGAAAATAAGGGATTTGTGGGACCGACCCCAACCGACCGGCCTCCCTTGGCCGATCCCACTCCCATATTATTTTTCCCAATTTTTTTAATTTATATATATATATATATATATATATATTATTTTAAGATTTTCTCTTTCCATTAAAACTCTTATGCTCTTTCCACCAAAGCCTAAACTCTCTTGCTTCAAACACATAGCTCTGCACAGCTATAGAGAGACGACATGGTACGCGAAGCATAGTCCTAATGACTACCAAATTCGTGTTTAATCCATAATTAGACCTACGCTTGACCGGTCCTACCACTTTGGTTTGTCCTTTCTCTCTGGGATTCTCCCTCTTCTCTAGTCAGTCTCTTCACTAGTCGATCATCTACCATTGTTCATCTGCTATTGACTTGTATGTAATATTAAGGTTTAACTCAATTGGTTCCGCTACCAATACTTAAAAAACCTCAGTTTTGTCCTACTATGACGAAACTAAATTTTTTACAATTTGCTAACACTCACTCGACTTAGTGCTTGCACGATCAAGCGTTCAAGCGATTTGAGGCTCGAACGACAAACATCATTCGAGTATTGTTGCTCCTTAGCTGACATGATGATACAATACAACTACCAGTGTCAATATTAATCAGACTATCTACATCCACAATCTATTAAGCATCACTGCTTGTCTCAGCATACAACTAGTGCTTCATTTATTGAGTCAACATGCTAGACTCATCAACATGCTAAGACTGACAGTCTATCTCGGTCAACAACTGATCAATCATCTACAAAGTAGACTCAACCATGCTCGAGACATCAATTATGTCACACAGGGGGATATTCACTAGGGTTTTGGTCTTGAGGCCTACAATACATGTGGTGTAACGAGATACCCACGACGAGAAAGTATAAAAGTTGTGTCGACAGTTGAAGAAGTGAAAGGAATAGTGGTTTCACAACTGCCAAGTCCCACTCACACGACGAAGTCAGTTCTCACCATGATTTCCACTTCTTCACTCTTCCACTTCTCTATAACTGTCACCACTTACAAGATCAATGTGTTAACTTCTTCTGCTATAAATAGGTTCTTCAACCTATCGACAAAGGACAAGAGTTTTTCATATGATAAGAACTCAAAGGATCACAAAGCTATCATAGGTCTTTTACAGCAGTTCAAACACATACAACCATCACTAACATTCAACCTCGTTTAATCGCAATACTCTCTCTGCTTCCCTTCCTACATATCAACCCTTCTCATTCCTTTGTGACTGAAACGAAATCGGAACGGTCATTTCTTGATTTAGGCTGATTTCGTACAAATTGATCTCTTGAATCTTAAAAGTACTTATAAAGTACAAATGTTTGATGTTTAAGCGATTTGGTGTTTAATCGAGTGACTTGCTTTGACTAGCATAACTTGATCTCTCATTGCTCCGACTAGCATTACCCTTTTTCACCATTTCCCATTTTACCCTTCAATCGTTTTTACCCACAAACAACAATACAATTTGAAAAACAAATTGTAGGCCTAATATCCAAAAGGAAAATTTAAAGATATGTTCTAAATGTGAGAAAGCTAAAGATGGTCGTCTCAGTAAGTTATCCAAGGAATAACAAGAAAAAAAGAAAACGAAAGACCAAAAAGAATACGAAGATAATGAATTAAATGGAAGGATTTTCTAAGTGAGCAGGACGCATTGGTTTGATCGATAACCGAGGAATAATATTAAGCTAATTTGAAAAAGCTTATTGGTCATCCGAAAGGGGATGCCGAGAAAGCAGTATCGTATTACATGGTACAATGGTTGGAACCATACAAAACAAAGTTTTTATGTATACATTTACCTACCAAGATAAACACTTCCAAAATGAGGCACTATGTATAGCAGAGCGGGATCACAATCGATTGAAAGCCTGACTTGACGGGAGTCGAAATGAGGTTGTGGATACGAGTTGTAAGTGAAACAAATTACTTCTGATATTTCTCACAATTATTAACAAGTGATATAACGGTAGTTAAGATCGTTCCTATGAGAAGTTGTATCATTGTTATTTGTTGTCAATTTCTTATGTCACAAAGAGGGTTGTAGAATACTAAACTAAACTAATAAAGTAAAAACTAAATAAATAAATGTTCAACTGGAGAAAATATTGGTTAGGGGTTTCATCTTCCATCACCAAACCTGCTCATCAATCGATTTGAGTTAACATTCAATCCTTCTCATACCAGTAACCCTAAAGCATCCTATTGCAGGCCTATTTCGACAAACTTCCTGTATCATCAAAGGCACAAGAGCCACTCTTTGAATCCTTACAAATGAATAAATTGGCGCAAGACCTACTCAAGTTTAACCCATTGAAAGCAATGGCCTTTGTGAGTTCAGGTTATTCAAAGCAACCTGGCGTAAGAGCCACACAGATGTAACTTAGGTTAATAATGCGTGTCGTAAGCGTAATAAATTACTTATGATAGTTTCCACTAATACTAACAAGTAATAAAGTGGCAGTAAGAATTGCTCCCACAAAGAGCTATGTAATTTAAGTTTTATTTGGAATAGCAAAACTAGTATAAGCGAAAAAACAATAGGGGATTGGTTGATTAATTAACTAAAAAGACAATAAGAGATAAAATATGATCAGGGATTCCTTTGTCGTTTCCAAACATTAATTCAAATAATATACTATATATCTTTCGTTAGAATCATTCATCACCAACCGTAGAATACCAGGTACGCTTAGCTACTCCCAAGAGAACATCTACGCTTAGTCACCGGATTCTATCCGTCTGAGCTACCAAGGAGTACGCATTTGAACGATTTAGGGTTTGTGTATTTAGGTTGATCTCAGCAGTTAAACTCAATATGCTCGGTTCACTTAGTGGTGTTGTCTTCACACGTGATTGCTCCACAAAATTCTTCCTACAAGGTCTAACTTTTTCTACTTGTGTAAGGGATGCTCGACAACAACGGATCACTCGATTCTCTACTAGCATTAGAATGTACAATGTGTATTAAACCTTAGATATAATGAAAACAAATGACAAGATGATAAAAACTTCAAATAAACTTGTATAACCAATAAAGCTTCATGCTTAGAACATTGAATTCGTCCTTAATCAACAAAAGATTAGCTACTCATATATTACAAATCAAATGCAAGTGAAGAATAGTTTCCTCCTAAAGGGGTAACTAATCGTGTTAGTTGTTAATTAATAATGTTAGATGTGAAACTAACATGTTTTAATTCATCATCGAAACATGAAACAATCATGATTTTTTTTGAAGAACATCAAACTAGAATTGTCGGATAATAAGATGGTCCACGTATCTCGATTCTGGGTTGATGTTCTTCATTCACGAAGAACACGAAAAAATCATCAAATATTGCTAGATATATAAGCCGATTGTAGCCAAAAAACCATCCAGAAAAAACCGTTAACAAGAATCGGTCGATATGGATGTTCATATCGATCAATTATACCCTAAAAACAACAATATAAGTTGGCATTTCCTTAACTATGAATCGGTCGATATGAATATCCACATCATGTATCCTAAAAAACCTACATGTTTTTTTACTTTCCTCTAACAAGAATCGGTCGGTATAAATGTCCACATCGACCGATTCCGGGTTAATATTCTTCGTTGTTGAAGAACATCCAGAAAAATTGGCCGACGCGTATGTGGATATCATCCGATTGTTCATAATCGACTAATGTGAACATTCATATCGGCCGATTCTGGTTAAAACCCAGAAAATCAAAATTTCTGAAATATTTCAATTTTAAATATATGAATGAATCAAAAACCTAATTAAAAAGAATGCATCGATAGAAAAATATTAGAATTAATATTGATTTAATTTAAGTTTTGAAGTTTTAAAATTTTATAATGTAGATAATTTAATAGTGTCACCTTTTTTAGACACTCTATATCCTCATTTTTAGATGGTAATAAAATTGGTTGGCCTCAAATAATTTATGCAGGCAACACAAGACTCAGGCTCACAAGGAAGATTTATACAAGATTTATACAAGATTTATACCATTAGAAATGGATTAAAAGTCAAGGAATTTAAAATAAATATATGTTAAAAATATCAGGGGGTATTTTAGGTTCTATATCAGATTGATGAGGTTAATTGTGTCTTTTGGTGATTAACACAAGTACATTTTACAAGACTTATCACGGCACGAAATATGTCTGAAGAGATAAATGTCGCTTCAACTTTACCCGACGGACTCTCAATAATTCATTGGGTAAACCTCTGATCATCACCAGATTCCAACATGTCAAAAGGTGCTCGACTAGTACTGTACATCATTGCCAATAGCACTGATCATTGATAGCCATATTTGAACACGGGTTTATGATCAAGTTAAGCTTAACAGAACCAATTAAGATTTAAGGTGAGGGATAGATTTCTTAAAGGTTGGGGAGATAATTTCTCCATTCGGTGTACTCATAACTCTTTCTTTTACCGATTCATCTAGTTAATAGAATTATTAGCAGTACCAACTTTTAGATGTACGCAGCTTTTTTGTAAAATGGGAACTATTACAAATCACATAAAACAACACCAAAAGACACAACATCCCATAATATATTTCCACTATGATTTAACATAATAAATTAAAAATAAAAAATAAACAAAAAATCACAACCCATGGGAGATACAGTACGAAGTTCAAGTTCCCCCCTCCTGAAACTTAAAAGTCTAGGAGTTCGAACCCAGACCTGTTTTAAAACCATACAGTTACAGAAGACGGACGAGTAGGACTTACAAATCCGCAAAGTAACAAAAGATGAAACATACCGATGAAATACACTGTCAAAATTTAAAGTTTTTCATGAAAAAGGTATATATAGTATCACAAGGAACCCAGACTTGTTGATCTTTCATTTGGTCTTCATCTATCCGGCTGAATTCTGCGAAAATTTCAAACTCTAATACAGAGTTCATATAACATCACTTCCTGATAAGAGAAGGACGAGGTGGTGGAATGGCCGATCCTAACTATTCCACAGTAGAGGCAAAAAGTTAAATAAAAAACGAAGGCCCGGTGAAGATATGCTCTCCCAACTGCATGGTACACAACCTGATACTAGACCTGCAATCAACAAAATGGATTTAACATGGGAGGTGCTCCAAATTCCTTTGTACATAAATGTCCTTCTTCAATGCAGCAGAAAAGTGTATACTACTCAATGCAAGTAGACATTTGTATATTCAGATTTTTTTGGTTGCTGTGAATACTAATCTGTTTAGTCCATGAATTTCCATTTCACGATGGATCTTCAAGTTGAACCACAAGTGAGTTTATCAAGATTCAAGGAAGCACTTTATTTTGATAATGCTACATATCACAAAAAGGAATTTAATTGTAAATCTTCCTAACATATTACAGGGATCGGAGTATATTTGTTGTTTCCCTATTGACTATAATCTAGTAATGCTTATTGAATACGAGACATACCACAATGATTTTCATGAATCTCAAAATAGTACAAGAAAATAAAATGGAAGATAAGGATTTGGGTGTACCTTGGGGAAGTATCAGAGACATTAGATGAATGGATATTAAGATAAGCCCATGGAGCCAGATTGGCCAACCACGGGTTCCAACGGCGGCTCTGACATGGAGAATAGATCACAAACTTGGGCCAAAGTAGTCAACATTTCCCCATTCGAATTATTCTCTTGAGGTTCTTTCTCTTGGGGTTCTTCCTTGACAGCCTCAGGTGCGTTTTCAGGATTAATGAGACGTTTTTTGTACAACATATCCAATTCGTAAAAATAAGGGCATGTCTTTGCATTTTCAGATCGCTTTTTGCCACTACTCGCTGCTCTCTTGAAATACTTGTTGATATTTTCCCATTTCTCTTTACACTTCTTTGCAGTCTTTGTAAACCCCATTGAAGCCATTCCCAGAGATATCTCTTCCCACATTGGAATTTTTGCGGCACCAGTTCGGAATTTATGCTCCATTGCAGTTCGAAGGGAGATTAAGGCTTGTACTTCATGTTTAGGCCATCTCTTGTAGTTTGCATCAAACATATATTCTGATCCTTCAAGCCTTTGTTTTTTCTGATGACTCTGATCATGTAAAACTATTTCTCTACATAAATCCGGGGACTGCGGGATATTAATTATCTGCTGCCCCGTGGATTGTGGAGTATTAATTTCCTGCTGTCCCAGGGGTTCTGGATTATTAATTTCCTGCTGTCTGAAGAACTTCCCTAAGAACGAAAGGAGAGCTAAACTTCGATGAGTATCTTGAGTCCTCCTCTCCTCTTCTTTCCTCATCCTCTCCTTTTCAAGATTCCTCCAAGTCTCCTCTCTCTTAATCCTATCTTTCTCCTTCTGCTCTATTATCTCGAGTAATACCTTATACATATCCTCTTGCTTCTTCATCATTTTACTCACCAATTCCTCAAAGTGATCTTTAAGTTCGTTGCGGATTTCTCTATTTCTCTTCCTACTCAAACTTTCACCAAATTCATCGTCCACATTTTCATTTCCAGCATCAGAACCAAATTCATGTAATACAGTATCAGCTGAACCTGTTTTCCCACCAACTTCTTCTTCCATTGGACTCACGTTTCGTTCTTGAGTAGTATTTTGAATTGTATCCTGTAATCTGGTTTGATCAAAAACAGGTTTTTCATAATCAGAAGAATGAGAATTATCTAAATTCTTGAGCTCACTGAAAGACTTGTAAATTTTACTGCTTTCATAACATTCAACTTGCAATGATGACGATTCTTTAGTTGTCTCGTAAAAATTGAAAACGTTTCTGAATTTCTGTTCACAATTTTTAGGATCTCTGTGGTAACCCATCTGTTCAAATTTCCTGGTTAGGGTTTTAGAAATTCTTTAGAAAAACCTTACCATGTAAAATAAAACCCCCTAAAATCACACAAACAAATATTTTACATAGACAAAAATAAAACAAACTTTTTACCTGGAAACAATTTCCCAAAGCGGGCCTTTAGGGTTTGAAGAAACCCTAAACTGAGAATCCATTTCTGACCGAATTTTCAACAAAGCTAACGTCTCTGACTGCGGCCACCGAAGATTTTCACCATCATCACCACTAGCATCGACACCAACTCCACCGCCTCTATCGTCTTTTCCCGGTGAGCAAAACCACTCCTCATTTTTCACATCAAGCGAAATTGAGTCAAAATTTGTAGAACAGTTGGTAAATTCAGTAACAAATTGATTATTTCTAACAGGCCGTAGTTTTTGAAGAGGTAAATCTGATCGAAATTCGAGTTCTGATGAAGGTGTTTGTTGGTAAGTGTCAAGTAAATTATTTCCGGTTACTGAAAATGGTGAAATCTCTTCAGATAAATCTGTGAGTGACATCGAAGAAGAAAGGAAAATTTCCAGGGGATGAAAGTAAAAAAAAATGAAACTTTCAATGAAGATTAACTTTGAAAGATTAGAGGAGGAAAAAAAAGCGGTGATTTTTTGAGGAATAGAAAAACTTTGTAAGAGTAAAGTAAAAGAGTAATTAAGTTTAGGGTTTTTGTGTTTGGTAAACACGTTATAGTACACAGTCGCAGTAAAGACTAAGAGTGTTTTCTGTCTTAAGGTTGACCTTATCTAGTGACGTGTATTTTCACCGTAATCCCATGCACTTTATTGTGGACTGTTGAGTGAGGTATCTGGCTGTCCGATATGAGAGTATTGTACACTTATACGAGTGAAATACCACTGTGGGTTTTGCTCACCCATTTCCTTTTAGTCTCACTCTCACATCAGGGGTTCAATAATTTCTTGAATAAAAAAACAAATGTAATCAAAGTCTAATCCAGTTGGTAAATTTCTTAACTTTCGAAGGTTAGATGTTTAAATCACTCTGTAGAACTTCTTCGCAATTCTGTTTCAAAACCGTAAATTATTGTGCGCTTGGAAATCGAAGAGTTTGCATTCCTGCTTCTACAATCAAAACCAATCGTCGCCTCACTTCTGGTATACTCTCTTCTTAGTAGGTATTTAATTGTTAAAATTGCATTTATATAGTAATAAAACTACTAAAAGCTAGTAATACAATTTTTTGGTTCGAATGTACAACGACTTGACATATTCAATAAGGATCATTACTCCTGCACATGTCATTCCAAGTATCCAACCATAGTTGTTTATGAGCATAAGTTGGCTTATCATATGCCAATAAAACTCCAGTAGAGTGAATGCTTAACACACTCACAAGAATTCAGACAATGCTTGTCGATAAACATTCAATCAATTACCAGAAACAATCATGTCAATTTGTTATAGTTCAGTTGTAATCTATAGGCTTGAATAGAGCAAGTACCTGCTGCCTCCAATGCCATATTGAAGTATGAAGCAAAGAAACAAAAATGTCAGAATCCTAGGCTTAATCATATCAATAATAACACCATCGCAATGGTCATTTACTGCATCAAGTAACTCAGCAAGTTCGAATCCATTTTCAGACACCATTTGATCCACTACAGATGATGATGAGGAATTCATCGAAACTGACATTTTTTTAACGTTGAAAGAACTTTTAACTCTTCCCGTAAAACCTAATTTACCAACAACAACAACAACAAATTGACAGGGTAAAAAAGGTGTGTGGATTATGTTACCAATTCAACTAGTAAACCTTGTTGAAGCTGCAGTCAAGGTAATTGCTTTCCTTTCCGGATCTGTTTTCTTATCTGTTTGTATACTTCGAGTCTGTTATGTAAATGTACGTTATTATGCACTTAAGTTCTTCCATGATGTTAGTAATCTCAGTCTCACATGATGTGTGCTGCCTTTCAGCATTCTTACACTTATCTTCACTGTAATTGTAGGAAGGCTTCTGGTACCACCATGCTGAGCTAAACTACTTAATGCTCGTATATTGGATTCCTGAAACTGCTAACACACTTCCTATCAATGCTACACATCGAGTGGGTATTGGTGCTTTTGTGATGAATGATAAAAGAGAGGTAAACCCTGCCACATATTTGATATTTCTTTATAAGCATTAACTTCTCAATTCTTTTGTGAAACTGTCTGCTCACTTCCTACTTTGGAAGATTTGTGTTCTGCAAGAGAAATATTGTCTGTTAATTTCAGTTTTCTGATATTTTTTTATAGATTCTAGTAGTTCAGGAAAATAGTGGAGTTTTCAAGGGCACTGGTGTGTGGAAATTCCCTACAGGAGTTATAAATGAGGTATGAATCTAAGAATTGAGGAACTTATTTTATATGCTTAAGAAACCACGGTGATTTTAATTTGTTCATCCCTACGCCAAACTCTTTGTCCAACAGGGTGAAGATATATCCAATGGGGCAGTAAGGGAAATTAAAGAAGAGATGGGAGTATGTGATGAATATGCAATCCATTTTTTCTTCAGACACAACTTGCAACCATGTGAAATCTCTATATAGTTTTAGATGTCTAATTTCTTCTAAAACTTTTGATTATCTACATTTACAGATCGACGCGGAATTTGTGGAAGTCCTAGCATTCATGTGAGTAATTTACTTGATCTTTTATTTACGCTTTTAAACTGTTCTATTTTCAGTCCATGCCTACGCTACCCAGTCTCTGGACTTAGTTCTTCTAAATATGTTGCCTAATGAATGTGGATAATGTAAATGATCCGTATTCATATATTACGAGTACTAAATTAGAACCTTGTTAAAAATAAAATCAAGTCCCAAGTCAAATCTGTTCATCCACTGGGGGCCATTCCTGGGTCATTTCATTGTTGTGCTTCTCATTTTGATCACAGTTTTAGAGTCCTTAATACTGTTAAACTTGGCTTGTTTTACAGGCAAAGCCACAAGTCATTCTTCCATAAGTCGGATTTATTTTTTGTTTGCATGTTGTGTCCGCTCTCCTTTGACATCCAAAAACAAGACTTGGAGATTGAGGCTGCTGAGGTAAGTCATGTTCAATTATTCATTAGCAGTTGAAATTTGAAGTCCATAGAACCTCATTTCCTGTTGAATAACAGTTTTTAGATTAACCAAAAATACGTATCAACTTATATATATTTGGGATTAGAAAACATGCTGTAACAATTGCTTAGTATGTTATAACTGTCAACTGTCGAACAATTCTCTTATGTAAGTGAGGGTTCTCTCATTATATTTTTATTTTCAGTGGATGCCAATTGAGGAATTCGTGGCTCAACCTCTAGCGAAAAAAGAAGGTCTTTTAAAGTCGATGATTGACATTGGTCTAGCAAAGATAGACAAAGGATATACAGGATTTTCGTCAGTTCCCACAACCTTAAGTTTTTCTAATCAACAAAGCTGCCTGTTGTGAACAGCTGCGATCTACATCGTCAATAAAGATCTCTAATAGTCAGACAGGTGCTCTGGTAATATAATATTTGTACCATCGTTCGCGACAGTTTCCTTTTTGAGGAGAGTAAATACTACTTCATTCATATCATGTTTCTGTTTGCTGGTTTCATCAACAGCCCAACTCCTACGAAGAAACTATTCTCTTTTCTTTTAGTCTCGAGAAACTGAGAGAGAAAAACAATTCGACACTAGGTAAAGCTTGGCCACAAAGGCCCAGCCACCATATAAGTGTGGCCCTAACTTCGTAACACTTCTTTTATTTTCTGTTTTCTGGATTCTGGAAGTCCTGGAAATCCCAATACCAGAGACTTGTTTCCTTGCAGTGGGGTTAGAACCCCGAGCTTGCCAGGGCAAATGGAGCTGGAGCTGCAGCTGCAGCTGCTGACACAAACTTATTGTTGACGCTTTCGATTAGTAAGTAGTTTTGAGGCATACTCAAAACTAAACTAGGAATTACTAGTTAATTTTATTTTGAAGACCCATTTAATATCTAGTCCAATTAAAATATTATTCCTAAGATCAAAACCTTGTAAGATTTATTATGTGCTTTTTGAAATACCTGAAATACCCTTACCCTCACATATATATATGTTATGTTGATTGAACTCTATCTATTATGTCCTCGTACTTTTTCTTTCTCTCGATTAAATTTCTACGGTAGAAGAAGAGAATAAGAGAAGCAAGTGATGGTGAAGAAAAAGAAGAAGATTCGAGAATAGATCCATGAAGAAGAAAAGGAAGAGATACAAATTCATTAATTATGAGTTTTGTTTAAACTTTTTAATCTTCTTCTTCATCTACATCTGATATTCAATGTTGCAAGATGAAGGTTCTATTCAAATGATATGATTTAGTCAATTAAAGTGATGATTACTCTTTTTTTTTATTTGCGGTTAGTTTGATTTCATTCTTTTTATTAATTTTATCTTTGATTAAATTGTATTGATTTTGATCATACATCTTTTTATTCAGTACGTACTGTCGAATCTAGGCACATTGGGTAGGGTGGGTAGGATATAATCTATTTCATCACTCTACCCGTGAAATGACGGGTAATAAAATTTTATCCGTTATCCTACTCACCGTTATAGCGGGTAGGATCCTATCCGATCAATTTAATGGTGGGTCGGGTAGGATGGATGGCGGATATAACCGTGTTTGTTCACACACATTAAAAAATACTCCATCCGTTTTAGCAAAAGTGTTACTATCATTTTTTTCATTTTAAACTACTTTTTTATTTTAACCTAAAAATAAACTAAAATAAAAAGTGATAGTAACACTTTTACTAAAACGGAGGTTGTAAAAATAAATAATAATAAATGATAATGACAATGTTCATCTGTGCTTGCACACTTTAATAATTATCATAATCATCGACGACATCATCATTACTTGTGAGTGGAGTAATTTGGTTTGACCCATTATAAATCAGTTACCTTCATTATTTGTGATCTCTGTTTTCTCTAAATCTTCTGATCATTTTGAATAAAAACATATTAATGCAGCAATTGACAATCTATGCGTATCGAAAAATGTTTGTATTACAAGAACAGCTCAAAACATGTAGATAATTGCATTCTTCTTCTACACGATGATTGCATTCTTCTTCTTCTTCAACAATGAAGATGAATTTGGACGAGATATTATCACCTCTACTACCCAAATTCATCACGGCGAAGAATGCTAAGGATTATGAAACATTTCCGGTAGGTTTTGCTAGACAGAGACGACTCTTCTCATTCTGGTTTAGTGTTTAATGTCACCACTAGTATAATTGGAGGTGGAATTATGTCTATTCCTGCTACTCCACTGGTACTGGATGTAGTTCCAGCTGTTATGCTTATTGTTATTGTTGTTGTATTGTCTGATATATCAGTAGATTTTCTATTGAGATTTACGGTTAAGAAGATGACTTATGCCGGTTTGATGGGAGAGTCATTTGGGTTAGCCGGATCGTTTTTGCTGCAAATTTGTATATTGATTTAAATTTTGGCTATTATAAATCATCGTATAATTAGGCGGGTAGGGTGGAGAGTGATACTTTTGAGCTTCATCTGTTACCTTACCCATTTAACGGTGGATAAAAAAACTTTATTTGTCATCTTACCCTTCAAACGGTGGATAGGATACGGATACAGATAAAATCATGATGGGTAGGATAAAAATGACGGGTAGGATTGGATATGTGCAGTCCTAGTCGGATCAATATGTACTGTTGGGTCATTCATTTTTTTCCTAAGGTACATATTTTCCTTCAGTACATATCAATATGTACTGCTTGATCAATATGTACTGTGGTTATACTTTTTCCTTCAGTACATATCAATGTATTGTTGGATCAATGTGTACTGTGGGATCATATATTTTTCCTTCAGCATATATCAATATGTACTGAAGGATCATATACTTTTTCCTTCGGTACATATTTTCCTTCATTACATATCAATATTTACTGTTGGATCATCTACTCTATTTTTATGTGTACTCTCTTCTTCTACTGTATTTTTTGTATATTCTCTATACTCTTCAATCTTGTTCTCATCATCATTCACCTAAATGTAGATTTCTTTATAGTAGATAAGGTTTTTTGATGATTTCTTCATTGTAGATGTAGGTTTTGATGTTTCCTATAATCTAGGTTTTTATTTCTATGAAATTGAGATTTCACTGGTTTATGGGTTTTGATTTCGTTGGTTTTTCATTCGTTTTTTGTTTTTTGATTCTCTGTATGTCGGTTTCGAGGATCGTGAAGAGTGGGGAAGAAGGTGATTTTGTTTCTCACGCATAAAATTTGGGCATCTAGGTAAATTTCATATTTTTGGACCTCCGATTAAAACTTATATCCGGCTGGACCCTAGATTAATGGGTCATGGGTTTTTGGACCAACCAGTAAATTTCCCAACTCAAAACTTTTGAGGCATACAAGATGATTACCCTAACTAATGTGGGTTGATAAAGGGTTCCCTAGGGCTAGTTGAATTACTTAAATACCCTTGATTAATTTTATTTATTTATTTACTTACTAGATATCACCCCGGCTAAGGCCGAGGCTCAACCTTTTAGTGGTTTTTTATGATACATGGTATTTTTTTAATGCAGTAGAAAATATTAGGTTGATTAGTCCAGCTCCTTTTGAATTTTCTGAAGCAATGTCAGATGCTTAAACTGCTTACTTACTTCTGTAACCAAGGAAAATAGATATCATTTGCTAACTTAGTTGAAATTTTTCTAATCCTTATACTTGCTATGTAGTTTGACTTATATTGAATAGTCATGTATTCTGTATTTAAAATTAAAAATGTAATGCATGTATTCTGAGATTGGTTGGGCACTAACCACTTGGATAAGAAATGTTCTAATAATTCTTAAAGAAGGTTCACAAATAAAACAAAATAAATTTATTCTGAAAAATCAAAATATTTATTTTTCCGATTATATTTACCATAAAAATCGTTGAATATGTTTAAAGTATAATAACTATTTAATATTTTTTAATCTAAATAATTAAGAATTAAAAAAATCAAGTAGTCTTAAAAGGAAAAAGATTTGAACTCTACAAAAAATTTTCTTTTTTTTTAAGTGTTGATCACAAATATATAAGGTTAATACCATAAATTGATCACAGAAATATAAAAATCAAATGTATAACCCACAAATTTAAAACTTGCAGTTAATAATCTAGTTAACAAAAATATTTCAAAACTAAAATGCATAATATAAATCAAAAGTTAACAACTCTAAATCAGTTTAATAGTAAATAACTCTAAGAATCTTAGCAAACGTCATCTTCGTCCTTATCAACACTACTACTTCTTTCTTTCTTCCTGGATGTCTCACCAACACTCATCACTGGATGTTCCATTCCACCATCCAAATTTTCATTACCACTTGTATTCTCTGCTGCCCGAGCATTGTCTTTTTCCCACTGTGTGTACGAATTCCTTGCCCACTCAAAATCTCTATATTCGGAACCTAGTACATGTAGATCCAGACAAATAAACCCTAGAAAGTCATCGTTGGTTATTAAATATTCAGGCATGCATGGGTCACTCATCTAATATAAGTTGGGGATTTCTAGTTCAGCAATATCCAACTTTTCTCTCAACATATTTTCAAATTCTTTTAAATCATCTTTTTTTATATCCATTTGAGGGAAATGCAACGTCAACTTACTTGAAATATCATGTACACTTATATTCATGTATGGATGCTGCACATAATCGCTGTAACCGATTTACAACAAAAGATAAAATAATTCAGTATATTGAATCCCTAATTACTCAAAATTTCTAATCAAAAGATAGATCTTAAAGACTCGAGAGATATATCAATGATCCGAAACTCTAAGCAAAAAATATTTGCACAGATCAATTGTTGACTTTTATTAGATGAAAAGAAAATCCATTCTACACATAATTCAACATGACTTAGAGAAACTCTTATCAATTATTCACTTAAATAAACTCAAAAGACATATGCATAACAGATTCCCAACACATTTCTTAATCCAATAAAAAAACTCAACCTGTATAACAGAGAAAAACTACATTCTAAAATAGCATTGGAAACCAAAATCATATTGAAAAAACCTTTGCTCAACCAAATACATTAAGTAATCAAAATTGAGTGCAAATAAAGATTCACAATAAATTTATCCTAATAAACTTATCCAGCATAACATTGAAAACTCGATTCTCAACCCTAAAATCAAAAATAGTAAACTAAATGGTAAAGATACCACACAACAAAATAAATACTAACATTTTGAAACCTGAAATATTATCTCTATAAACAATCTTAGATCCATGCCTAAACAAAATCAGTGATCAATCAAATATTAGTTTGTAAGGTAAATAAATCATTACATTCAAACCCCATTTATCAGTTATATTTAGGTGCTATTATTTAATATATAAATACGAATCACATCTTGTTTTTCTAGTATACTGTTAGGATTATATCTTTGCTTCCGATTGAATTGAATAATTTAACATGCCCATCGATGTGATGGTTAATAAGGCTAAGTTTTTACTTCCAAAAGAAATAACCTCAAAAAGATTTCACTTCTAGGTTTTCTCACTACCAATTTATAAGTTTTCCATTGATTAATTGAAGCAAACAAATTAAATTTTAGAAAACAACATTGGTGTCTAATATCTTACCTGGAATCTAACTTCTCTTTCCGCTTGTTGTTCTTCATCTTCTTGGTTAGATTTTGTTTAGAAACGCAGAGAGTCAAAGAAGAAGAAACAAAATGTAAATGAAAAGGGATAAATCAGTCTCAAAGAATGGATAAAAGACTATATGCTTGACGTTTTATTTTACCACATTTGTTCTATGTTTTGGAACATGTGCCAGAATCTCATGCAGTTAATAGCCAGCCGTCGATTGATACATGTGGACTTTGGTAGATTTTAATTTTACTTTTATTGCTATTGATAATTTTTTATTATCTTCTTGTGTGAAATTGACTCTCAATGAGCAATTGGTTCCCAAAAATTACCATAGATTCTTTACTTGATTACCATCCTGAATCTGTTTAATTAACCTATTTATTTAATAAAATCCTAGATAATGCTATTTATATGTATGCCACCATATTAGTGTTTCTTTATAACAATCCAACATAGTGAATGTAAAATCCTTCTAGTTATAATTCCATGGTAGTAATGTCAGCAAGTAAATTCTCAGAAAAATGTAAAGTCTAGACAACATTGTGATAAAAAATTTACCTTATATAAAAACTGAATAGTCATAATTAAAATTAAATAATAGATGTACAGTACAATTGGATTTCAGGTTTATCTGAATTACTAAAATATATCTACTTGCCGCCATTATGCTAAGAAAGTTTTTTATATATATAATTTTTTTTTGGATATATTATTTCTCATTTCATATTCTTCAATTAATCATATTAGATGGTTTTGAAAATAAAATAAAAACAAAATAATCAAAGTTTGTATTCCAAATAAAAGTTGAAGGATTGACTTTGAGACAATAACAAAAGAGTTTGACAAAACTAAAAATTTACTTGTGCGTTTTTTCTATGGCAAGATGACCTTTAATCCATTGAGATTACCATAATGAAAGGTCACCTTTAACAATCGGTGATATGTAACACGACACGGGCTATTTCATAGATTTTTAGTACGTGGAATGTACTGTCTATGTAACTACCAATTATGTATGTATCTGTATATGATTATTTTAAGTAGTTGAATACGTAATTTACAATATACCCACCATTTTTTAAATATACCCATCCCATGTCCGGGGCTCAACCTCTTCGATCGATTTGTGTAGTATGGTTTGTTTTTACATTTCATAGACAATTCATAAGGTTCGTGTTGATCATTTTTGTCTAAATTTTGATATAGACTTGACCATTTGTTGCTAAGAATCATATTTGATAATCTTTGTCGTCTAAATAATAAATCTCAGCCGCATACATAGTGAATGAACGTTCATACTTATGCCCCAACGAACGTCAAAATTGTCTTTCACGGATCGGTCGACAAAAGTGTTATCTGGTAATCCATTAACACGTTAGAAATGCATCGCAGGTCTACTAAGATTGGTTGACATCAATCATCTTTCTTCATTACTGATTTACTTGTTAACTGAAAGTTCAATGGATGGAAGTTGTTTTTTGCTAGATAGGATGCTAGTAGGTTTAAGTGGCTGAATTGGTAAAGAATAATATTTTTACAGACCATATAAAAGAACTATTTCAACTAAGAACAAAATAAAAATCTTAATTAATCAAATTCTTAAATATGAACTTTGTAGAATTAGTTAATTATAAGTACTTAAAATTCCAAAATTAGTTGGTATTGATGTTTTTCAAATTATATAAAAATCCCAAATCATCAGAGTTAATATCTACTTTTTACTTTTTTGATTGCCATTCTAGTTCTGTGTGTTATTGGCTCAGAACATTGTTTAACCGGAACATTGTTTTGGCTTCGATTGTTGTTTTGATTATTAATTAGTTCATTTAACTCGCCTACGTATCCAAAAATTTTACCCGGGGGCAAATTTAACCGGGATAAGTTGCTATGTCCCTGATTGGTTGCCTCTGCTTCATCAATATACCCATAACTAGAATCCGTTATTGGTTCCACTTCTTGAACAACTGTTACATCACTCTTCGCTTCAGTTGCAGTCTCACTTTCTTCACCATCATCACCAAAATTTCCATACGCTTCAATCATCTCAGTTAGAGCTTCAAGATAGGCTACATGATCGGCATTAAAATCTTGTTGAAACTTTATAGGAATACCAGCGATACGATGATACGTACTCCGTTCAGTGAGAAATTGTTGTATGATTATGTCGGTCACCATAACACCATTTACAATCATCACCATTTTTCCCTGCAAGATGTTTTTAAAAGCAAAACGAAAGTTAAAAATCTATGATTGCAATTTATAAATTCCTGAAATAAAAACATACAAATGAGAAAAATGAATTAGTTATATAATTACTAAGATTATATAAGGTTTCTGCATTTGAATTTGAATCTGTGCAACTAATAGAATTGATTTAACTATTTTTTCTTTTCAAATTATATACTTATTTTATTAGATTTATTTTAAGTTTTAAATTTTATTTAATTCAATCAAAATTGAAATCAGTAAATCCAATTGCAATAAATATTTTATCAATTGAAACAAATAATGTATCAACAAATACTGTATGTGGGTTATGTTGCTTGTCATAATTGAAATCCTAATTGAAATCTAAATTTCTAGCTGGTGCAATTTTCATGCATCAAAATCCTAATTGAAATCCTGTTATAACTGGTGATGTAGGAGTAATAACTAGGTGAATTAAGAAATTAAATCTAGTTGCGCAAGAGTTTAAAATCAAATTAGAAAATATAATCAATATGGAACATAAAGAGATTATCTTAGATTCATTTGTTTCAAACCAAAATTTATACTAAACCTTTAAAAACAAACAATTAAGCTGATTTTCATCTTGCATATTCAATTACAAATTTCCAATTCATATATCCAGTCAAATACAGAAAATCCTGATATTTTAATTTCAAGATAAGTCATTTTCAACTATAAATTTAGGAAACATAAGCTAAAATTGCTTACCTTATGTGTAATTAGATTTACCCAACTGAAAAATCAAAGAAGTAATGAAACTCAGATTGTAGAGCGTACGAAATCTGTTACCAAATATACATTGTGTTAATAGTTTTGCTTAATATCAATTGTATAATTAAATTATACTTAAACATCAATTGTATCAATCTTGGTGTAATTAGTTAGCATAAGATGCTAAAATAATAAGAAGAAGATAGGTTTACCTTAAATTGAATTATTGATATTCAGAGTCCAGTTGATGGTTTTTTCTTTTTTTTTTCTTTTTTTTTTTCGATTTTATTTTACATTGAAGTATTAATAGAATTTTATTTTGCGTTACAACCTAAGAGTTGTGGAGTATTAATAAAATATCCATATTTAAAGGGTATTTATATTTTAAATTTCTCTTTAAACTTTGATTTAGCAAAACCGTTTGGCCAAAAAATTGACCTCGACAATCTTACGAAAAGAAAAGTGTTTAACTACGTTAAATTTTAGTATTTTACTTCTTTTTTTATGCTTCAAAATCCTAATTGAAACCCTATCATATTTGGTGTTATAGGAGTAAGAATCTGTAAATACCTTTCTGGTAGAATTATGTCTTCGTGAGATGATTTTAAGAATAAAAAAGATTAATATAAAGTTAAAATGAATAATCAATTTTAACACTTTTGTAATTTATTATCTCTCTGGGGAGATATCATTTGAATTTGGATTTTATTTACCCGTATGCAGATAAGTGAATTTAAAATTCTAATATAATAAAATTCTGAAGCTTTAAAAAAATTGTGAACCAATACCTGTTTAACAAAAGTTGTTTGAAAAAAAAAAATCAAACTTAGACAACTCGAATAAATAAATCATTTGAAAATATAAATTTAATTTTTATATTTAAATTATGAAGCATGAATATTTGCATAGCAACGTAAACTAATAGCAAAGTAAACTTTTAAAATAATAATCTATTAGTCCTTTACCTCGCCGTGCTGATAAAAAAGTCTTAAAAACGTCGTTATTTCTACCACGTTAAATATCTTGTTGTTCGGCGAATAGAAGTTCAACTTACATGAGAGCAACATAAAATTTTTTTTTTCTAGTTTCAGCTATAATATTATATGATCAAGAGTTTTTAAAATAACAATTTTAATCAATATTAAAGTTAATTTCTATTATACTTATTTCTTGTTTTATAGCCAATTTGACCTCTCTTTATAGTTCCTGCTCGAGTTCCATGTGCCACAGGAGAGTGTGTGTTGACTGCAATCGGTTGATGGCGTACTCGAATACGCCCATTGTTATCTCCTTTGGCATTGTTCTCTTTTTCATCTTTCCTTGGTACGTGTCTGAAGCTCTCCAGCTTTATTATCATAGTTGAAGGAGGTGGACGACGTTTCTTTCCAACAGTGAATGGGTTTTTTCCAAAGTTGGTAATAACGCGTAATAACTTTCTGTGTCATTGCTGCTCTCAGTTTCTTCGCTGCAATTCTCTTGGTCGGAAAAATATTCTGTGATTGGTTTCTTTCCTGTGTCTTTTTTTTCCGTTAATTATTTTTAAAATATTGTAAAATGTATTTTAGGAGATATGGAGAATTAAATAAACAACTTGTTCTAATGAGAAAACATACAAAAAAAGATATAACACACAAAAAGAAATCATATTTTTCTATTTCTCTCCTAAACTGGTTTTTACTATCGTGAGATCAGCGTCAAGGAATGTATAGAGAAACTATGCTTGAACTGGTAAACAAAGTTGAAACTAATCAACACGTTGCACGAAAAAGACTAACACTAAAATGGACTATTGTTCAATCATCCATGTATTGTTGCAAGGTCATCTACTCCAACATACATCATCATATGCTGGAAAATTATAGATCTCATCATAGTATCATACTCTATTAACATAGGGTTACTATTATACTATTGTTGGTAGGTAGCATTACACTACTAAAATATGTCAAATCTGTTTCTATTCATTACACATATATTATACAAACACAAAAAATAAGTATTATATTAAGTATCTAATAATTTGAAAGTCTATCAAACCAATAAAACAATTCATAACAAAAACTCATGCATATCTATCCCCTAACAAAGAAGCTTCAGAGATACTAATAATTAGTTTAAGAAAACACGGAAACTATGCACCATAAACTTCCTATACGTTAGCGTTATAATTTGTAATTCAGAGTATGTTCGTCTAAAGTCTGAATCTTGTGAATTCTGACTTAGAGACTAAATTAAAATTATGGATTTATATATTTACCATTCTACCTGGTACGTTATGCTCCTGAAGGTTTCGTAACTAAACCTTACACTATCTGTTATAACACTTATTCACAAACATATGAAGATAAATAATTTTTAATAAAAAAAATCTTAAACAAAAGCACTACAGAATTAATAATATAACAAAATCATACATAAGATTATTTGTAAGCTAAGGAAGTCGAAATACATCTCTCTTTTCTCTCTCTCATTTTAGGATAATTCCTACAATTAAGATTTATCCTATAACCTACTCTTGTAAGAAGGGTCAATGGTAAATGGGGTACACCGGGGGGGGGGGGGTGGGGGGATTGATATAAGTTATTCTACAAAATGAACTGTTAACGATAAACACAAACAAAGTTTTTACCATGAAACACATAATAATTTTCCAAGTGCAATTAACTAAACTAAAAAGTACAACAACCGTGGCTTCGACATCACCACTCCAGTCACACAAAAAGCAGAAGATTCACTTAGTCAATCAATTGAAGGCTGAAGTTATTTTACTCACAAAGATTATTGGAAATCTATTCACACGAATCGAAAATCACCCTGCAAGCTTCCATTAAAGTATATAAAAAAAGAAAGCTTAAAATCTATGATTGCAATGAGATTGAATCGAATAGCATTATAGATCATTCGCAAAATTCCCATAAAATTAAGCATTAAACATCAAAACTCAAAACCAATTCCTTGTTATTAACATTAAAGTTTCAGGTTTTATTTAAGATAGACCAATGGGACACCCCGACGGATCTTTTCGAGCAGGAGTTTAGTCGTTTAGATGAACAAAATTTGAACCATTACTGATGCGGATGAGCAGGCTATAGCCTATTTAGAGGCTAAAGACCCGAGTGTCGTAATTTAGCTCAAAAGGAGTCCATTTTGATTGGAAGCGGGCCAACGATCAAGACATGCAACCTCGCATGGTCTTCATATTTAGCCAAATCCATCGTTTAGGGCTCCAAACAGGCGTTTTTGCTTTTTTAGGAAAGTTTTTGTTTGGTTAATAACTTCTTCGTTATGAGTCCGTTTGGGTCGCTGTTTGTGGCAAATAGTTTTATTTTATGAGTACTTTCATTATTTTTGGTCGACCAAAATTTGCCAAAAAGAGCAAATTAGGGTTTGAGTCGGTTTATGTTTTTTTTTCATCCTTTCTTGACTAGCAAGTTAGGATTTTTCTCCATGTCTGTAAAAGAGTCCTCCATATATTGTTTTAAGTAGTTGAATTTAATTAATAAAAATTATTTTCTTAAACTTGTTCAAGTTTAATTGATTATTATTTAAAGTCGGGAAACCGAAGTCTAAATAATTGTCGTTATTCATTATCGATATTCCTAGGAATATTTGAAGTATGAACAAAACCTCTCTTTTCTTTCTTTTCTTTATTATCTGTTGCATCAATTACTATCCTTGTATGATATATTACCAGTGATTTGCCCATGTTCTATATATAAATCCCTATTTTAGGTCATCCTTGTAGCAGAACAATTAGTGATTCCTGGTTTCAGTTCCACATATATTTTTATCAAAACTGTAAATATGTCCACTCGTTAACCTTTATATAAACTCAAATAAAACTTGTAAGAAGAAAGTAGACTTAAATAATAGTTCTGACACAATCTTAAGTTATCATTAGAACCCAATTCCATCTATATCTTGGCCAAATCCATTAACCCAAATCTCGAAACTCTTACTCGAACTCAGATCCTAAAAATCTGCGATTATATATCTATATCACATTGAAAGGTTAAAAAACAACAGATAACATCATTGTGGATAATCAAACGATTAGTTTAAGAACACATTAAAATCAAAACGTGTCTAAACTTGTAAAACAAAAATGTAAATCTATTACCTGAAGTTTGCTTAGTTATTCTATGTAAATAACCTCTTTTTAGAAATTGTGCCTGAGTGAGATTGATGTAAGGATAAAATAGATTGCATTGAATTTAAAATGGATAACTGATTATTTAATATTCAAAGAATAGTAAAGAGAAACTTGAAATAAAAACGATAATTTAGATTTTTTACCTTAGAAAAAATTGATCTATGATGAAGCAGGTGGTCTTAGGTTTTGTTGTTCTCTTGGTTGTATCGTTTGATTTTTGAAGTAACTAATAAATAATTATATTTTAATATTGGAGACCAAGAGCATTGGTCAAACCCACGGTTAGGTAAAAAGCACTGTTTATTGTCGAACTATTTTTCATTTACCTTGTAAACACTTTTCTTTAATTATTTTAGTATGTTCCCCACTATTTGACTTAGTATAGGTTTTAAGGAAAAGATATTAGCAAAAAATATCTGTGCAAATACCATTTGTTATTTACCGCACGTATTAGCCATAAACATACTACCAATGGTGTACCCCTAATACCCTTTTGTAACACAATCTATAAGAATTAAATAGGGTATATAAACAACATGAAATTAAAATAAGTAGTCTTAAAAAAAACCAAATAATCATTATTTGATTAAAAAAATAACAGCAAGTGGTGTTATTCAAAAAACAAATTAAACTCTACTATCTATTGGTAAAATGTTCATAATGACTATTATGAGGGGAAAAAAAAGAAACGGGAATAACATCCATAATTATTTATTTTATTTTTTGATAGGGTATTGATATGACTATAACATCTTCCTTGACGCGTATTTGGTGCATATTGTATTTGTTGCGCAGTCTTTTGATTCTAATACAACAAAAAAAAATTAGGTTGATAATAAAGTTTTTTTTATAAAATAATCACAGAGCATAAATTTAAATATAGAGCTACATTACCTTTTATCCGTAATTGACTTCCGTTAGTTATTTAATCTGAAACCGAATGCATATCTATTTGAATTGTGCTCGACTTCCCAGCTTCTCTCTTCAGTTCCACATATTATAAGAATTTTAGTGCTAGCCGGTATTTAAGGATATCAACAATTATACAGTCTATTTTATTTCTGCATACTCATTTTTTTTAAACTCATTAGGCTGTGATATATCTAACTGTGCGTGTTACATAGTATAATTATCTGTTATGTCAATTACTAAATGTTTCTATTATCTCATGGCATGGTTGGTTAAAATAAAATCGCTAACCCCAAAACTCGCTAATAAATGTTCCAGTAAATTATAATAATTATTGGGACATTTATGTGATCATCTACAACAATTGGTTTGCACCATTCGTCCCATAAAGTTACCTTCATATTATCTCCCTTTTCACATCAAAATTAAGAATAATCACACATTCATTAATATTCCGGTTAGATAGTATTTTTAATTTGAATATTACTTACTTTGCATTTTCGATTGATATCTCCTTCTTTGACACTTCGTCAGACTTTTTTGACTATTGAATGTTACTATAGTCTATAGCAACCTACAAGGAACAAAAGCGTACCTCAACTACTCGAGTGTCTTACTGTTATTATAAACTACTTAGAGAAATATAATTTTTGGAGAGACATAATCGTATTTTTACTTTCAGATGACGAATACGACATTGGATCTATGAAGGTGAAGACGCCGTCCAGAAATAATATATATATATATTGTTCCGTCGCAGAAGAAACACGTTAAAATGATGTGGATTTATAACAATAAAGATAATATGCTTTTACTTTTAAAAATAGTAGAGAATATGTTGTGGTTTTTGTCTAACATTCCAGGCCGACTTGGAAATTGCGTGTGTTAAAATATTTCTTCACTGTGATGGTAAAAATGTGTACTCCATATAGTTGAAAATGGCATGCGATAAGAAAATATTATATCATCCAAGCGATAATTTAATTCGATAAAGAAAACTAATCTCTAGATAAAATTAACTAATCAGGATATATTACGTAATCTGTTATGAAAAAGAAACATCTACAGTTCTACAACAAAACTCGGGGTAGAAAATATTCATTGTCGAGACCACCAGTTTATTCTGTCAGCAACATAATTATCTTTCTAGCAGAAGTACACCTTGACAATGCTATATAAAGTTTCCCATGGATAAATAAAAGAGTGCATACATCTAATACAAACGACTCCACAAGGACGGAGAACTGACGCCTTGGGATAAATACATTTTTTCGGATTTGTCACTGGTTAAAAATTTGGCTTCGATTACATGTCGTCTATATTAGTAACTTATATCCTTGTATGTTTGCAAGGACCTTCTATAGGTGCAAGATTCCTCAATACCATGACTGGACAATAACTTTGATGTCAAGCTTGAACTGAGGCATTCCCGGTGGATTTAAATTATGCCGAGATTTATTGGAATAATATGGATTATTGCCAGCGTCATCTGCATTATTATATGCAACAAGGTATGCATACATATTTCCATACAGGTTTTCCATAACAACCATATTAATCTTGTGTACATCTTCATTGCGCGCTGACAGTATGATCGACTCAGTAAAAAATATTTAACGTGCTCTCTCATCTTTTCTCATCTAGGGATAAATGTCGGTTATTAATCTAGGCATGTCTTTATACCTACCTACTAACTCGGGAAGATCAACAACTTCTTTCGGATTATCACCAACCTATAATATCCAGCATATGAATATCAAAGTATTATGTCTTGTGTATATATGAAACAAAGTGGTAAACACAATATTGCCCAAATTAGTACCTCTATAAAGAATTTTGCAAAAGATACATTTTCCGGATCAAGCATATCCAGACACATATTTTGACTAAGGGTCAGCATAGTGACGTCTTTCCAAAACAATGATATTCATATATAGTCCAACGATTTCTTCCCGACATCCTCCAGGGATAGCAGACAATGCTTTTCTAAAATCTCTTCCCATAATAACTGTATCTCCATCGAATGGTCTTTTAAGATCCCAACAATCACGAAGTTTTTGATCAACTCCTTCAACACAAAGTCTTGATGCATTGGAACTTCGTCTCATATAATTAGCTTCATTTATCTCAGGAATTTAGCATGTGGATCCTTTTTACCAATTCCACAAACACTGGTTTCTACAATTTCTTTTGGAATCTTGAACGTAGAATGCGCGGTACGCCCCAGGCCCCTGCCAAAAGATGCAACAGTAAGAAATATGTATTCATATCTGCGACAACTTGCGACTGATGTGTTGTATATAAAAGTTTTGTCGCTTCCTGCACTTCCATTAGAGAGAAAAAATCTCATTATCCACATACACGAAACCAATTACTGCACTGTACGCCGACAACTGAACAATGTTCAATATCCCAATATCCTCATTGACTCTAGAATCTCATATTGCAAGTTGCATCAACTGATACTCCTAAATATACCTATCACCAGCGACATCACTCTAATTTTATATTGGTTTTGGCATATCTTAGAAGATGTCAAGAGACTTTCCAGACTCATGCAGTTGTTCATCAAGGAGATACAATCCATAATTAAGTACTTGTTCATTAGTTGGCTTATGGATGTTATACCTCATACGTATTTTAAAGTGTAAGTCATCACATATTTTTAATCCAAACTTTGGCCACAGTACTTTGATTGAGTTGGATTACAGTCGCAAAGAGTAATCTCGAAGAGTTATCTCAGTTGAATTCTATTTTTCACCTTCGCAGCTTCTTGGAGACACTGAAGACATTCATCATCATGTTAAAAATTCCAAGGGCAATGCACACTGCTTTGAAGGTAGCGTGAAGTTTCAGCGAGGTACCATCCTAATAAGTGCATAATTTACATATTTTAAGTATCATTTCCTTATACTTATTTGCTATATTTTGTGTGAATTACTATGTATTATTATTACTTTTGTAGTTTATGTGTTTTATTAGGTTACATCTGTGAAAGAAGCGAAATTGAGCTCTACAAGGAAGAATTGATAAATACCCAGTAGAACTCAGTATATTCCAGGATTACTTCTCACCATATTGTAGAGAATTGAATTACAAAGCCAACGGCGAAAGAATGAAGTCATTCCGACTTCGTATGGGAAAGTTATAAGCAAAACCGTGAAACCAACTTGGATTTGTAATCTGTTGGGCCTTATTGGGCCTGCGCGGGAAGAGAAATAAGAGAAGCGTTTTAGGCTCGCCTTTGACGTGAAAATTAGGATTTTTGTTGGTTTTTGAGGAGGTTAAGTCTCCTAATTGGATAAGGATCAAAAGGAGGTGGAAAAGTTTAATGAGATTATGTTTTCTAATTGGATAAGGATCAAGAGGAGGTTACCAAAGCCTATATAAAGGGGAGCCTAGATACAATTTTCTACACAACTTCTCACAGATAGAATATTTTCTTAATCAATTTTATGGCTTTTAAGAAAGCTATGTCTAGTTAAACCCCACCACTGGGACAATGGAGGAAGCCATATTTCATGAATGAATGATAACTATTTTTGATTCTTAATGACTTTTGCATTGATTTTTAATTAATTTATGATTTTTCTTAATTAGTTGTGATTTTGTTTGATGGTGTATGCTGAGACTTAAGAGATTTTGATGTGCCATGCTTGTGATTTACAATTAATGTTTTAGAAATCTACTTTTGGCAAAGAAACAGAGTCAATAGAAGAGTTATAATTGTTAAAGAATCATTGTAGAAATCATTCAGGAGTGGTTTTGGTGGAATCCTGAGTTCCAGTTCTTCCCAATATTATTAAAAGCTTTTACTTATTTTCTAGTTTAAATCAAAATTAGGTCTATACGAATCTCCACAAGTCTCAGCGAACGAACCATTTTTACCACTTTTCTAAAACGACCAATTTTTGGCGCCGCTGCCAGGGATTTGTTTTTAGATTTGTTTTTAGTTTAGTTTATTTTAGGTTAGTTAGTTTAATTAGATTTTTATTTTTATTTTTTTGTTTGTTCTATTTTACGTTTTTGAGTATTTTTCTTTGTATTACAGGTTTTGGATCAAAAAGAAATTGGAGCCAAAGGTTATATTGATTGATTAAAGACTTGGAGTCAAAGATAAATCGAAAAGAACGAAAAAAAAGAAAAAATTATTTTATTTTTTTAGTTAATTTCAATTTTTTAATATTTAGGATTTTATTCGTTTCTGTTTTTATAAAATTGTATTAGGAAATCTTTTATCATTTTTGTAACTTTTCTTTTATTTTTGGACTTTGGACTTTATTTTTGTGAGACTTTTGGACATTATTATTTTTGTAAAACCTTACGGAATGTTAATTAAATATAAACTGCAAAAGGGAAGGACGACAATTACGATATTGTCTCAGCCCCTCAGGTCCGTACACTGACATAGGAGTCGGTGGCCTAAGTCGACTTCAACGGTTCATCGCCCGTCTGGAACGGGAGGTAAAACTCTAACCACCCACGAATCCCGTATCACTGGGTTTTTGTATCCTTTGTATGCATATATGTTGAGGACCTGAATACGGATTTACTTTTCTAGTAAAGGGAAAGAACTGACCATACAAGATAAGGACTCGGATTTCATCATCGTTTCCTTCTTGCCCGCTTCAGGAACACATTACCAAACGCGAACCTAAGCTTAAAATTTTGACTAGAAAAAGACCGATAGGGTAACGAGCTTATAGGAAAGTCATTCAAAAGGACTCTATTGGTTACTCTGTTAGCGTAACTCAAAGTTCAGGAAGATTATTTTAAGTAGATTCGAGCCGCCTTGTTACCCAAGGAAACGTTGCCAAAGAGACAGTGTTATCAAAGCTCCTTAGAGCTTATCCTGTTTCTATTCTACTTAATGTAATTCGGGTCGTTCTAAGAGGTTTGCTAAAACTGTAACTAGTTGCCTTTTGAAAGAATAAAAACTGGTCTAGAAACAATTTAAGTTGAGTCATCAAGCTTTTTGTTTGCTAGATTCAACAAGTTTGATTTGGTTGAGTCAGCCCTTCTTGTGATTATTTAGAATTCCCTTCCAATTAGGATTTTCTTTTTTTTTAGTTTTTTTTTAGTGTATGCCAAGACCGCTCGAAATCAGCACTGAGCGAACTTGACACTGTGTGAAGAAGTTACTCCTAGTCCTTTGATATCGCCAGCAATTGAAACTTTAAAAGCTTTGTTGAACCCGACTAGGACTTCTCGTCCATCATGTATCAAGTTAGCTGAAACTGAAGCAAACTATGAGTTAAAACCTGGGACCATACAGATGCTCCCAATCTTCTTAGGAAAAGAAAATGAGAACCCCTATTTCCATGTTAGGGATTTTGAGGAAATATGTAGTACCATCAGGATTAAGGACCTAGATGATGAAGCATTGAAACTTAGATTGTTCGTTTTTCACTAAGAGACAAAGCCAAATCTTGGCTATATAGTTTGACTTCTGATTCAATTGAAACCTATGAACAACTTACATCTGCCTTTCTCCGGAATTTTTTCCCTAGGCACAAAACATCATCTATTAGGCAGCAGATTTGCACATTTGTTCAACAAGAGGGAGAATCTTTATATAGGTGTTTGGAAAGGTTCAATACTTATTATCACAATGTCCTCATCATGGTTTAGAAAAAGTAAGGCTAGTTCAGATCCTCTACGAGGGTTTAGATTATTTGACAAAAACCATGGTTGAGTCGTTATGCACAGGTGGGTTTGAAAATAAAACAGTCGATGGTGCGATGACATTTTTGAATGAAATCGCCTAAAAAACCCAGCAAAGGGAAAATAATAGGGAGCCCCAGAAAACAATTCTTCTAAGTAGAGGAAATATCAATAGGGTAGAAGGATCTTTTGAATCAGATGCCAAAATAGCAGTCATATCAAAAAGGTTAGAAGCTTTAGAACTGAGTCAATCTAGTTGTGGAATTGAGCCCAAGTTATTTTGGGAAGGACAAACTGTAGAAGAGCAAGCCCATGCTCTTTATAATGACACTAGATTTGATAACCATCAGAAGTTTGACCCTTATTCAGAAACCTATAACCCTAGCTGGAGAAACTATCCTAACCTTTCTTGGTCTAAGGGCCAGATTCAAGGTCAGTCTAGTAATTCTAAGGTTCCCACAGGTTTTGGATATATTAAGAATCCTTCAGGACCGACACAATTTAAGATTCTGATAGATAAGACGATCATGAGTTTAGTAGAGTCTCTCTCCTTATTAACTCAGGACACTAAAGATTTTCGGCAGTCAGTCAACCAAAGTTTACAAGAAAATCAAAAGATTGTTCAGGCTAACAGTTAGGCTATTTCCAATTTAGAAACCCAGGTTGGTCAAATCACTGAGTTTTTGAGAGGAAGAGAAAAATGTAAGTTTCCTAGTCAGACCCAACCCAATCATAGATGAGTTCATGAAGTAACTTCTGGTGAGAAATCATCAAATCATGTGAATGCCATTAGAATCCTTAGGAATGGTAAAGTGGTAGACAACAAGGTAACCATGCATGATAGTGAACATAATGTTGTTCACCCTTCTAAGCCAGTAGCTGAAGAGACTGATGAAGTCTCTAAAGAGCCTGATGTAGTTCCTTATAAGCCAGATTTGTACCCAGAGCCCTGTTCCCACAACTGTTAGCACCAACAAAGAAGGAATCCAACTTTAACAAAATATTGGAGGTTTTTAAGCAAGTCACTATCAACTTTCCTTTATTAGATGCAATTAGTCAGAGTCCTACTTATGCCAAATTCCTTAAGGATATGTGTACGCGAAAGCGAAAGCCTAGTGTACCAAAGAAAGTCTTTTTAGGTAGTCATGTGAGTTCAATTATCTAGAACAATACAACTACTAAGTACAAAGACCCAGGGTCCCCAACCATTTCTTGCACAATATGTAACTACAGTGTTGAGAAAGCATTACTTGACTTAGGAGCCAGTGTGAACTTACTTCCGTACCATGTGTACCTTCAGCTAAGACTTGGTGATTTGAAACCTACTCAGATAACACTGCAATTAGCTGATAGGTCTGTGAAAATTCCCCGTGGTGTCATAGAGGATGCTCTTATTGAGGTCGATAAGTTTATTTATCCAGTGGATTTTTTTGTCCTTGATACCCAACCTGTCCCTGACCCAGAGCAGATACCTGTGATATTTGGTCGCCTGTTTTTAGCTATATCTAATGCGATCATTAACTGTCAGAATAGTATTATGAACTTATCTTTTGGTAATATGACTATTGAGATGAATATTTTCAATATTAATAACCAACCACCTGAGCTAGATGACATGTGCATTGAAGAGGTGAACATGATAGGAACATTAGTTCAGGAGTTACCAAACACTTTGTTAGAAGATCCATTAGAGAAATGCCTAGCCCACTTTGGTTTTTATTTTCATGAAGATAGTGTTATTTCTGGTTCAAATCCAAATAATTTTAATGATTATTCACATTTTCAAAAGGATGAGGATTTGACTAGAGATACCACTGTTTTAGACGATGTATAATTTTTTTGTTTTGAAGCAGATAATGGTTTAGAGGAACGAGTTTATCATGAGAATACTGTTTTAGAGTCCAGCGATTTAGAAACAATAGTCTTAGTTAACAAAGATAGACTCGTAGAGATTTTAAATATGAGTGAGGATGCACCACCTGATTATAACCTAGAAGAAGCAATTGACCATTTTCGGGAATCTGACGATCTATAAATTAGGGAAATTGTGACTAGTCTATCTAAAGACACTGAAAAAAGTTTGGGGGTGACTATCGTTCTTCCTGTGCTTTACCTTTAACTCTTAGAAAGGTCCCTAACTTAGGACTTGACATATGCACCTCTACCATTTTACAAGATCATCTTCAAACAATATTTCCTGAGCCTATTGATGTCCAGAAAGAAGTTCAGTTGTTAGAAACCCATCCTCTGGTCGATGTGGTTTACCTAGGAAATAATACCAAGATTGACTTTGTTTTCCCACCCAAATATTTTCTTCCATATGTGGGAACGTACGAATTTCAAATGTGTCAGTTATTAATTTTTGAGACTAAGCCTAATTACTTCAGGAAATTAGAATCGACATATTTTTTTAAGAATGACCATTTTCATAGTAGTCAACTGTGTGAGTCAAATCGGATTAACTTTGAGGATCCATAATTATTCAGGTTATTATTATGTGCTTCAAATTTATTAGTTGAGTTACTCCAGACTCTACAACCTGATCATGTTGATCCTGCTTATGAGGAAATCCAGCCCATGAAAATATTTTATCTAGACCCTTTTATAGAGCCTAAACCTGAACCACAACTAGAAGTAGTTGTCTTAAACAGAAAACTAGATAAGATTGTGCTCGGTTTGTTCATTTTCTTAGCCTGTTGCAGTTTCCTTTTATTTGTGATACCAATATTTGATTCAGATGACCCATAGTTGTTCCGACTATTGCTATATGATTTTATGAGGTGACTAATTCTTTCTTAGTATGGATGAAGACTTTAAACTTAGAACTTCTTGGGAGGTAACCCATGCTCATGCGACACGGTAATATCTTTCATTAACTCATTTCCTTCGATTGGTAACAGTTTCTCCTTGTTCATGTATTTAACCATTCATCTTTAGAACATTGAGGATAATGTTAGATTTAAGTTTTGGGGTAAGAGAGAAACTTTTAAGTTGAAATATGAAACTCCAAAGTCTAGAAATTTGTGAACAGTTTAGGATGACACTAACCATTCTAGGTAGATGGAAACTTAGCTTTTTTTCTATAGGAATTGGTGTGCCCAGCTAAATGGTCTATTCATAAAATGACAGAGTTCGGGTGTTAGAAATAACATGATAGTCGTCACCATATCTCGGAGTCTATCTAGACCATATCACCTTCTATTTATATTTTTGCAATTTGTGTTTTTCTAAGTGATTTAGTAGGGCACCAGTATCGAATTGTTATCACCGCCAGGATGGAGTAGAGTGTTTGATATTATTTAGACTATAGTTGAAAAAAATAAATAAAAAAAAATCGAGTATTGACACTTTGATAATAATATGTGTGTGTTTTCCCTGTCTCAGTCGCCTAAGCAAGCGTGGAACGCGGGATCCATGAGAACTATCATGTAAGATGTTGATAAGGATCATGCGCTTGGATTCATTTTATCCAATCATGTTTTCAGTACATCTAAATAATAAATACTGATTTTATTTTCAATAAATCGATCGCTGGAACCCTTGTATATACCAGTTGAATTGATATTAATATAATGATTAAGACCAGTGGGAGCGTATCTCAGTCCATTAGGATTCATCGTGGCACTGACCTTCAGACAGATATGGGAAACACCGTTCACCTTAGTCAACATGCGCAAACTTCATATTTTCCACATCCATCTTCTAGATCTTTTCATGTGATTGAACTTTGATAGATTCTGAGCATCGTGGTTGAACGACTTTCTGAGTAGTGTTTTATTTTTTTATATATGAATTTTAGTATGCTTGAGTAAAAACTCGTGTACAAAAATTGGACTCATATAGGGTAATGATTCCATAGCCGGAGAATTTAATATGCCAACTAAATAGCTTGTTTAGTGTTTACCCTCAATCGTTCACAGGTAGCTCGAGTTTGGAGTAAAGGTTTTGTGGGTATACCTCTTGTAAACCCTCAAGATACTATAAGTCGTCCACTAAGGACACCTAGGGGTTTAAAAGCTTGTTACACATGCTAAATGTAACCGTGTCCTCAACGAAAGGGAGTTGTATTTTACCTTAGGTTAGTTTAGGATATGTAGTTTGCTCGAGGACTAGCAAAAGGCAAGTGTGGAGGAATTTGATAAGTGCATAATTTACATATTTTAAGTATCATTTCCTTATACTTTTTTTGCTAGATTTTGTGTGAATTAGTGTATATTATTATTTCTTTTGTAGTTATGTGTTTTATTAGGTTACATCTCTGAAAGAAGTGAAATTGAGCTCTACAAGGAAGAATTGCTAAATACCCAGTATAACTCAGTATATTTCAGGATTACTTCTCACCATATTGTATAGAATTGAATTACGAAGCCAACGGCGAAAGAATGAAGTCATTCCGACTTCTTATGAGAAAGTTATAAGCAAAACCGTGAAACCAACTTGGATTTGTTATCTGTTGGGCCTTATTGGGCCTGCGCGGGAAGAGAAATAAGAGAAGCGTTTTAGGCTCGCCTTTGACGTGAAAATTAGGATTTTTGTTGGTTTTTGAGGAGGTTAAGTCTCCTAATTGGATAAGGATCAAAAGGAGGTGGAAAATTTTAATGAGATTAGGTTTTCTAATTGGATAAGGATCAAGAGGAGGTTACCAAAGCCTATATAAAGGAGAGCCTAGATACAATTTTCTGCAAAACTTCTCACAGATAGAATATTTTCTTAATCAATTTTAATGACTTTTAAGAAAGCTATGTCTAGTTAAACCCCACTACTGGAACAATGGAGGAAGCCATATTTCATGAATGAATGATAACTATTTTTGATTCTTAATGACTTTTGCATTGATTTTTAATTAATTTATGATTTTTCTTAATTAGTTGTGATTTTGTTTGATGGTGTATGCTGGGACTTAAGAGCTTTTGATGCGCCATGCTTGTGATTTACAATTAACGTTTTAGAAATCTACTTTTGGCAAAGAAAAAGAGTCAATAAAAGAGCTAAAATTGTTAAAGAATCATTGTAGAAATCATTCAGAAGTGATTTTGGTGGAATCATGAGTTCCAATTCTTCCCAATATTATTAAAATCTTTTACTTATTTTCTAGTTTAAATCAAAATTAAGTCTTAACCGAATCTTCACAAGTCTCAGCGAACGAACTACTTTTACCACTTTTTTGAAACGATCACATCCGTAACTATATTCAGAAAGTCAAATGAATATGCACCTTCCAAATGAATATGGTGTACAACTCACCAGCATTATGGCTTGCAAAGTACATTCTTGCAATCGTAAAACCTCGTCTTCTTATTTTCCAATTTTTTTGTCCACACAAAGTATTGTGGAAATTCTTGATAAGGAATGCTCTGGAAATAGGGTTAATATTCTGAATACACCATCAATGTTGACTTATAGTCTTCTGCAACTTTTCTAACTTTATCCATTGACTTACTCGCATCATACACAATTCTTTGTTGTCCGAGAAGATGGATAGCCAATTGAATAACGTTAGGCTCTTCTTGGTGCGACGAATGACCGTAAAAACACCACGTAGCCTCTGGTAGTCCATTATATCTTGCATCAATGTACTACTGTGCCTCGTCACATTCACTAAAAATTAACGTTACTCCATCATAACCTTTGTATATATACTTATGTATGTATTTAACGACCCTTACTCCCCCTCTTACACACACACACTGATTTTAACATTAATGTGGCCATTGAATTTTCTACACAATGGGTTGTATGGAACAACATTTGTATTGCTTGTTATGTATTAATTATACAAAATTACCCCCCTCACATCATCACGTCGACGATAGATTAGATATCCACCTTCATCCATGCTTGTACTATCAACATGTTTCCTTGGATACCCTTTATTACATTTTGTATTTTTCATGCACATAGAATCCTTTTTACATGGACCATGTACCATACATTTTCTAACAGTTTGAAACAACACTGGGTCAGTTTTTTCATCTAGAAATTCGACACAAAAAAAATGTTCAACCTGCTCCATTTTTCGAGTTTTTTTAGGATCATCCAAAAGTAAAAGAGCGCGCAGATGAGGCAACCCGTATTTTTAAAATTCAATCGTGAACACGTGTGCAACCACTTTGGAAAACACTTTTTCTTTTTTGATTTCTGCTATTACATGGTCTCTCTATAACTCAAAGGCACGGGTTATCAAATTAGGACGATCAAAAGCATATTGGTGTGACATGAGATCGTCTTAATCTCCACCCAACTTGGATTTTCATTCATTGTATGGAAGATATCTAGGTGGTAATTAAAACGTGTTATAGCCATTAATCTTTATATATCTCAATCATATGCTTAGGACCACCAATGAACGACGATGGCATAACATGGCTTACCTCCTTCGTTAGGTTTCATCCAATCGCCTGCCAGTGGTTTTCTACCAACATAACAATCTGACGGAAGTGTAACTCGGATTGTCATGAGATAGTATAGACGATTCTAATCGGTTGATGCCCAATCATTTACTAACAACTCTTGAAATAATTTTTTACTCTTAGGATGGTAGAATACTCGCCTATTTTTTTGAAAAAACGAAGATTGTAAAACTATTTGAAAGTCAATCGAGATTTAGTATGCTCTCATATAACAGTATCTAGTTGTTTTATACCGGGTTTCCAACTCAGCTTATTGTACGGAAATAGCAGGACGTAGTGCAAGCAAAAGTATGCATTCTTCTTAAACACCAGAATTGACTTTCATTTCTCATTATTCCAATGCATTCCCAAACTAATTTCACGTAGAAAACTCTTCTACCAGTTGTTCTCATGATACAAAAGTCAGGACAACTAAAAACCTTGTAAGTTGTAATTTTCCAAATCCAAGTTCACTATGGTACCTCAATATTGGAAAGCATATCAACAATTTTGAAATCCATTCAACCCAAATCTTCTTCATGTGCAAGTTCAACCATCGTTTCGGTAATGTTTAGTTTTGGTTATTGTTTCCTTATAAAACAACACCACTGACATTCGTTCAGCATACTTTTATTTAACTGCAAAAATACAAAGTCAATATTGACTAAGATGCGAATAGTTATAGAAATGAAACCAAACTGTGAAAGGACAAAAAGCCCGTTTTTCACTACACCCATATTTTGGCAGTGGATTTTGTATTTCTCTTTGAAACAACAAATTCCGAAAAAAATAATCGATTTTCAGAGTCTTCGTACAGAAAATAAAATAAGTAAATATTAACATCTGGATAGGGTAAAGAAGAAACACCTTGGATGGCTCACTATCGGGCTAAAGCTTAATCCCCGCTGAAAAATGCAACCAAAGAGGAAATCCACTGCCAACAATTATAGTAAAAAAAATCACCAAGAAAATTAAAATCATAATTCTCGAAATTGACACAGTCGAAACACAGCAGAAGATACTAAACTTCAAATTTTGTTATGGAAGCAGAGGAAATTAATCCAGTAACTAACATCCCGTAACCATGGTGCCGGAAGACTCCCAAGTTTGAAACTCGTAATACTACTAAAATTGATCTATCAACAAAGCTAAAAAGACGGATTGATCGACTGGAAAAAATAATAATCATATACTCATTGTTTCCCTAACATAAGAGTATCTCAGCTTCCGCAAGTAATTTTTTCTCTATTAGCTTCTTCTGTTCTAAGGATGGTAACATTTTTATACAGAAAATCGCTTACTCTAGCAGTTTAAGTGGGTTAGTTGTGATTTGAGTTTAGTCCTCTTTTGCTAATCTTTAAACTAATTAATTAAGCTTCAATTCAAAGTGAAGGGAGCTAGATATAGACAAAACTGAATGCATAACCATTTATACACGCCTTTGTAGTCAAATTGTAAAAAACTTGACAAATGATGCCTTATACTAAGTTAAAAAATAAATTAGAATCAAAATACTATATGAAGAGTCATCAAATTTGTAACTTACCACTATTCTCATAGTTAATTTATCGTCATCAAGAATATGAACTATGCTCCCTATTAGCCTCTGAAAACCTGCAATAGTGCAACATGCAAGACTTCGTGTTTCATAAAAAGTTTTTGCATTAGGTCTATAAGCTCTAGCTGATAGGGAATTGGAAATTCAAACTTACCTTGATTAGTTGGTGCAGAAGAAAATCTTAAGGAGAACTGGTGCATGGGAATAAGAAACCCATCAACAACATAACGAAAATAATTAGTGTGAAACTTTAACAAAAACACGAAGGCAATCATCCATGAAGGAAAAAGTATAAGGGTGGTATTACCCTCTAAATGAACATAAGCATTCCATGAATAAATAGAGGAGCGGTGCAGTTGATCCCACATTCATACCATCCTTAGAACTGAAGAAGAACCATGCTGGTATCTTTGGATCATCTTCCTCGAGCAGTTCTGCATAAGCCTACACGTACAAAATACTCATCATAAGCACATAATTATAATTCTTTGCCCAAGACAGTAAATTATTGAATTGAGACTATCCACCATCTCACGATTCAATAGTAATAGATATATTGCAACATTCATAAACAGGTTCCAGTGCTCCACAGCAAGTCCAAGGAAAACATGAGCTTTAGCTTATTGGGAATTTTCAAAGCAATCAGATAAGCACCATAGTGTATGAAGGATAAGGGAATACTATCAGCTAAGGCTTTTAATTATATAGCACAACCCAATTTTCAAAAAAATCTGAGCTTTAAGTAGGAATTGTCGAAGCAATCAGAACAACACCATATGGTATGTAGAACGAGAGAATACACTAAACTTACCTTCTCCAAATTGATCAACAAAATCGTGAAACTCAATTCTTGTGATGAATAAGTTAAGAGGGTGAAGGAGAAATCAAAGAAAAGAAAAAAGAAAAAAACATATCATTAAGAATTGAACTAAAAGATTGTCAACAAACATATATACAATGGAGGCGACAATTACCATTAACTAAAAAGCTCTAATCAACAAACAACCGAATACCCAAAAGCAACATAGGCTAGATACATGTAAACTTGGCTTAAAAACAGATAGTTACAAGTAAAGTTCTCCCAACAGGAAGTATGAATTATATATTGGAAGTTTATACATAACATACACATAAAAAAAATTATCGATCTGAAAAGGTCATGGACAATCACTACTTATGACCAACACAACATGCTAATTCCATATATGAATCTTAATTCTCGAGTAAGATTACTCATTCACTTATTGCACAACAGTTTAAGAAGCTTACACTCGGATGTACCCTCAAAACCCTGTAAAAAACACCTAGAAAAGTGATGTTCATCTTTAAGGCATAGAATTTGCAGAATTTCTGCAGGTTCCCAATGATCATGTCAACCCATGCCCATGGTCTCTGAGAACCCACCATTGACATTTCTATCCTGAAAGAAAAAATTATTAGTGCTTAAATACCTTTATAAACAATCCAAGATACCTCGATTCAAACTTTAGACATGTAATAAAGCATTCGTGAAACTTGATAAAGAAAATTAACAATTTATTACCATGAAAATAAGGTATAAGGGGCCTCTAAATAGGAAATAAAACTATCATAACTTATTAGCAGGTATAGTGAACTACCTCAATTAGCTACTACAAACCTATTAATTTCCACTGAAGTCCACTTCAATAGAAGTGTGATAAGTGATAGATCTGAAATTGCAGAAAAACCAAGTCATATTAGCTACACCAAAACATGATAACCATAGGGAACCTCGGCCATCTGTGGGAATCGAACCCACGACCACATGGTTAAACACATGCGCTCTTCTAGCTGAGCTAAGATGGCAAGTGGCATACATGGAGACTGAATGAGGTATATTAGTACGATCAGATTCATAATCATATGTCTTAGGCTATATCTTGTCAATCATATATATAGTCCTATATTTCACACTTAGAATACACAATCTACTTATTTTAGTAGGGAGTCACTACCAGGATAGATAAAAATTAGAATAAATACAATAGCATTTTTTATATCCAGTAGGCAAAATATAAGAAGTAAATGGATAATTAAATCAGTGATCATTACCATTTGTTTTATTAGAAAGTAATCCGTACTATGCTCCAGGTGGTTATCGTTTTGTGATGGTGAGGTGAGCCTTTTGTTATGTTACTCTTTATGTCTTTAACTAAAATTATAACTTGGGTTCCTCTTAAGTTATGGTGTTGACAAAAAGGTCTTAACCTTAGATATATGGTTCCCTTCATATTGAACCATGTATTGGAACAATCAGAATATAGAAATTAACAGAGAATGCTAAAATAGACATGTTTAAATGATGTTAAATCTTTTTCTAACTGACAACTCAAATAAAATAAGGGGAAAATGTGATCCATTTGATTATAACTTAATATTAACAATAACTTATATTCAAATAAAGTAGAAGAACATAAACAACCTACATGAGCGGGGAACATACTTTTATTCAAGTAAAGAAAAAGTCCTAAATGCATTACTCTTGAGTAGGAAAAACCCTAGGGCAAAAAAACCTCTCAAATTTCTTGGAAATACAAAATACTGAAATAAAATCCAAGTAAATTAATAATCCTTTATAATATATGAATTCTCAAGATAAGTGATGTAACTAAACCCTAATAACTGGTTTCCTCACTCTGGTGTTGGTGTGTAGTTGTGGAAAAGCAGCTTTGGCTGATGTCTGATTCTCTTTATCCTCACTGGCATACCTGTTGTTTTCCTTTTCAATGATTTCTTTTTCTTTGGCATCATCTGATCCTCCTCCTCCTAAACTGTGCTCTCTTTATCCTCACATACATTGTTGTTGGTTTCCTTCTCACTGCATTCTTTTTCTTAAGGATCATTTGATTGTTCCCCCTTTTTTCCTGTATATGAAAGATATTAATTTTCCTTACCAAATTGCAAAGATAAAATGTTTCTGCATACATATTGACATGATGAATTCTATTTATTAGAATGCTTAATTATTACCTGTTTTATTTGTTGTAGTATATATTGGTTTTCCAGATCCATGGGATAAATTCCATGTATTGAGAATATTTTATAACCATAAGTTTTGGCATTAATTTTGATATGGAAGATGTATGTTTTACCATTCACGTTTTTGGTTAATTCAGGTACATTATGGGCTTCGTTTTCCTGTATCTAGCACAAAGAATGTTTAAGGTGTTGAGTAATATACAAACTCATATTCAGCAAAAAAAAATGATAACATGTGCAATAAAGTGAGTGGATAAGATCTAAATTTTTGTACCTCTGCCATTTCCTCAGATTTGTGTATAAGCTCTCTAACTCTCTTTCCGATAATCTGTTCTGCAGTTTCGCCAAAAGCTAAGAAAACAGCCGGCCACTGCGATCTTCTACCTCAAGGTTTAATTTGTACCTTCAAAACACATTGAATCATGAAAGGAAAATCTTGTTAAGTCTTTGACAGAACCATCAGTGATTCAAAAAATGGTAAAGAATTGCAAACCATGACTGTTAGAAACAATTAGTGTACAATAACCACATGTGTGGGTATAGTGTGTGTCATCAGATATGAGTGTAGGATAATCTTCTGTGGTGTATGTTAATACACTTTATAAGCCAATGTATCTGACAGTTACAGGTGTTATCAATAAAGCTTTCTTTTCTTTACAGTACTCTTTTGTTCTTTCTCTGAGAACTTTCAAGTTCTTTCAATGACAATAGAGTAATATTAGCAATGTTCAAATCCCCAAAATGCTAAGAACCATCCGTTGATTATTATGCATGGTACTTTCATGCTTCATATATTACCAACATTCAGATGAGCTATTAAGATGGATAAGAAATTGGAAAACAACCTATGTGCAAGAGAAACATATAGAAAAATTATCTCCATAACTATGAGTATCAATAAGCCCATGGCTGCTAAGATTGACACGTCTGTGGGTCATAAAAAAATAATCAGTTGTTCGCACTCAACACCCCATAGAGCATACTGAATTCAATCCATATAAGCATAATGCTGAGATATCACCCAACAGATACAAAGAAAGCAATCTACAGACGCGAATAAAAGACATTATTGTTAAATTGATCAAGTAGGTATAAGATGGGAATATATAGGATTCTTACAGCTTTCCCACAAACAATTAGCAGTACTTAGACTTCAAGAAGTATAAAGAAGTTCATAATGGATAGTAAGAACCAAGAATACTACATCACCATTCATTGCCAGTACTATTCAGTTTATCAAAATTTGACCAGAAACAAACTTTAAAACAAAAGTATGATGAAATTCAATTTGTAGGTGCAAGTATAATGAATTCCTCATGCAATAATATGTGAGTCATGTGACTACTACTGAACATACAGTACATATACAACACATCAGGATTTAATTTTTGTAACCATATAGTTTAGTTACAGATCAGTAGCAGTTTCCAACTGTGTTTTGAAAGATGGCTGGAAGGGACTATTAGAGAGACATCACACAATGTAGAAAAAATTTAGTACATTTGTTTTACCTTGGCAATGGTACCTTGACCTGCGAATTTCACCTGAAGCACCACCTTTTCTCATGGTGTAGAAGATCAGATGCCTCCTTTATACTCACCCTATTATGAAACAACACCTCTTCCAAGTTTTCCTCTTGCCGGTTATGGTTCAAATTGACTATCCCAAGCGGCAAATTGTTTTCGCATCTGCATTATACATTCTAGGATAAGTAACATATATCTTAAAAACAAAGATAATAGATAATATCTACACTTACTTCTGTTTGAAAGTTCCTCGTCGATATCCAAATTTATGTAGATTTTGGTTGTCGAAGAGGAAGCCAGATTAATATACATGACCTGTTGTATTTTGATTTTGTTAGATATAACACCCCTATCAACAATCGTACACATTCCAATATGTAAATAAAACTAAATCAGATGAGACACTTCAGTTGTTGCAGGTGCAGTTGGGACAGGAGAAAGGTCAAGAAGTTATGCAATCATCCATGTTCTGTCTATCTATGGGCAAAGACGAATGCATTAATTTCTTATACCCAAATTCTTCTGGTGTCAGGCACAGATTCAGTAAAGAAGTGTTCACACAGCTTCTAATAGTAACATGCATACCACATACATCTAATAAGCATTACATCTAATAAGCATTTAAGATTACTAAATGTTTTACATGTGACAAATAATTTGAGTTTACCTCCATATTCTCTAACCGTTATTGATGTTATTATAAGTATTACATTGAGTTGTTCATCTTTCAACATTTCATCCGTCAGCTGATTCGCGGCCTTTCCCTAGAGAGTGATCCTTGTCACTGTTCCCATGCCATTATATTTAGTTTTGTTTAGTAAAATAATTACCCTACTCCCATATCTAGTTAAGAATGTAAACTGGTTAAGTTTGCATATACCATTCGTTTTCGACATATATTTCCCTTATTGCACATTCATAGTCATTTCTTTTTCTCATCATTTGCCTCTCTGACAATGATATGAGCTTTCCCATAATTTGTGTATGTAGGTATGATTTTCATTACATTTACGTAGATTTGGATACATATAATTCACAAAATTTAACTAAAATGTTTATTTTAATAATTGACTTTATTACCTATTAGATGGGTGTCTATCTGTAGTGTTGACCTCAGATCTTTCAGTTCGGTAAGATAAAACTTGTATCTTGGGAAATCTTCCTCTTCTGGTGCTAGCCTAACAGTTGTGTGTACCGTCAAATACAATCTCTTGTCTCCAGGTACCGGGCGATATCCTCCCTTGAATTGTGCAATATTGAAATGCCTTATCAATATTATATTTTGGTTCGTGAGAGACGCACTGTGATTTGCATAGATGTTTGGCTTCATCCAAGCATGTATTTGATTTCCCTGATAATTTAATAAGTTCGAATATTGTATGAGTGTTAGTAAAAAAAACTGAGCTTGGTTGAAATTATAACTTACATCTTATCCATGAGTATCATTTCGTTGCTGAAAACAGTTCCTATGTTGCTGTCTCTGGAGGCCAAGATATGAAATCAACACCAAAAAATCAGCCTTAGCATCATAATAAGCTTATCTATTAACCATAGGATCTGAACCCTTGGAAATTCTACTTAGAAAAATTAGTTCTGAGTTCCCAATCTGCAACGATGTCATGTTAAAGGACACCACCAATTCATACCATCACATGGAATTTCGATCCATTATAACCATGAAAAGGTTTTTTGGATGGTCTAGGAAGTTGAACATATCTGATACAAAAAGTAAATTTTTAAGGAAAAACAGGTTTCCCGTATCTAAGAGGGAAGGAAAAATCATTTGTTGATGGATATAGAGTTAACTATACCCATCAACCATATTCGTAAAAACAATTTGGGAATACCTTGGCTATTGAGAGATAATTTTGCGTCTTGAAGATGTAAGATTACCTACATAAAACAGAGTATAATTCCGGTAAGACAGCCTCTACGATGAAAGCAATGCAAAGAATATGTTGCCAGGCCTTCCACAGATAATTAATGATGAAATAAGAGTAGAAAACCAAATATATAGCTGCTCATTTGAACTAACTTTAAAATTACCTAGCCACAAAACAGAGTAGTGGGGAAATGCATGGGAAAGGAAGTGTAAAGAAGTGTTGCGCATCTTTTGTGGTGAAACTTAAACTTCTTAACTATTCTCCCCATAATCATCTATTTCATTACCTAAACCTAAATGACATAACCTTATGCCAGTTGCAGTGATGCAATATAGATATATACTGTAACACCATTCAAGTTAGGCAATTATTAAATCTAATCTCAATCTCAGTTTCCACAATAAATATGATATAACTTATTATAAGAAAGCACAAATCTTAAAGGGTTATCAAGAAACAATAACTCAATTGAACAAAAACCTAAATGGTTACCTAATTTGCATAATTAACATCAGTGGTAGTTGAATCAGTAACATCTTCACCCATAATCTCTGCTTCGATTACGACACAAAATCAATTTCTTTCCTGCAAACATGATTTTAACACAAACCCAATCATTTATTCAATAAAATCATTCAATAATCATCAAATACCATTCATTCATAGCCATACATGTTACTCGTTTGAACCTTCAAAAACCAACAGTGGCAAACTCCATCTATTCTTCATACTACCACCAACTCATCTCTCCTTCCCATATGTTTCAGCATCTTCATGACCTATTCGCGGCAGAGCAACACCCATACTTCGAATTCAACACAACCCATTCATCCAAACAAGTGAAACCCCCAAAATCTGTTGATATTGTTAATTTAAGTTCTAATCCTTCTTAACCTCTCGAAAACAAAACAACCATTCCTCTCTAATCTCTCCACCAACACCATCAAATACATCAAATACATCTTAGGTTCTCCAACTCTCGAATAGGATCTGATTTCTTCTCTTAAAATCGGCAGAACTCCATCACCAATTTCAAAACACATCCAAAACCTAGCTTTGATTCCACTACGTATAAACAGATCCATCTCCATGTTGCCTAACAAAATTGAAGAAAAGTTGATAAGAGGAAGAGAGAGAGTGTTCTGAGAGATCTGTAGTGAGAAAATTAGGTTTTGTATGCCACAAAAAATATAACATCCATCGCATCCAACAGCCAGATACCCCATCGACGCTCCAGGACATCCTAAAGCGTCACCCGCCCCCTATTTCTTTCACCCACGCCTATCCACGTAACATTATACGAACTTTCCTGGCCGTAGGATAGAAAACAAATCATCCGGACGATATTAAGCGTCGGATGGGAGGTCCGAATTATTCCTGGCCGTCTGATTGCTTTTTTAGTCCCTAGACAAACACCATGTCTTTTTATAGTACAGCTTTATTTTAATATTAATTTTTTTTAATTTTCAATTAACTTTTTATTAGTTTTTAAAAAGAAATTTAATTTTTTTAATTTTTTTTTTATTTACAAGATAAGAATATCTCTTATTTACGTTATTAAAAAATAAATAATTTTTTTATAACACTTTCAATTATTTTAAAAATAAAAAAAAGTTTTAAAAATAAACAATTTAAAAAATATAAAAGAAATATATTAAAAGAATAATAATTATATAAATATAAATGATAAAGGTAATACCATTATTATTAAATAACATTGAATAAGTGATGACGGATTTTATAATTTAATGGCATTTTATCACCACTAGGTATATCTCAAGATAGAATTCATTAATAAAGCTATTTGTTGCAAGAAACATTTGTTGGTAACCTTAGACCCATGAAAACGCGCAAGCTTATTGTATGCAACCAAAATAATTGCCGAAGAATACCAACTAGACCAAGTTCTATAAGGCTAGGTGATACGAATACCAACTAGACCAACTCATCCGTTGGACACTTGCACTGATGAATAAACTACGAACCATTTAAGGGCGGGCTGCTAGGGAGAAATACATTTCTGTCACTTTCATATTAAGGCATATTCCATGTCTTCTGATCAGAGATAAGGGGGAGAAACAATTTTCTGTCTCTTGCATAATGAGTCACATTCCATGTGGATTTGACAACTTTTACATTCGAGTCAAATATCATTGTTACCATGAACCAAATAGAGTAGCTCTACAAAAGCCTTTCGATTCTTAATTAGTGTTTTGGTCTTTAAGTAAATTTTCCGGAGTAACTGCTTCCACTAGAGATAAGGCCTTCCTCATTAAACTGCATATATGACATAACCAACCATGCTGCAAAAACATAACCAACCAAAGTGGATGCACATGTGTATATAATACAATAACTTCAACTAGTATTTAAAGCAGTCCTACAATTGATTCCCACCACCTAAATCTGCAGTTCAGGATAATGGCTCTCATCAGTGGCAAATGGGTCAAGGTATGTGATTCCATCTAACTTCTCCATCATGCATCTGATAGATCATATATCATCTGTTTACAATTACATCCATGAGCTTTTGAAATGATTGGGCAAAAAATCACGATAATTCTTTTTCAGGAAAAAAAATAAAAGAAAAGAAGCGAATATTTTGTTTGATGGTTTTGTAAAAGATTTGGAGATGATGATGTTTATGTTATGAATCTTATGATACTAATTAGTAGGATTTTCACCCTCTCTTCCAATTAGCTTGAACAAAATGGAACCACACCAGGAGCAAGAAGTTCACACGCAGTAGTAGTGGTTGGACAAAAAGCATACGTCTTCGGTGGTGAATATACATCACGTGTACCGGTTGATGACCATGTCCACGTGTTCAACATCCCAAGTCTTACTTGGTCCAAAGCTGATGCTACTGGTGATATCCCACCACCTCGTGTAGGTGTAACAATGGCTGCTGTTGGTGGGGCAATATATGTTTTTGGTGGCGGAGACAAAGAGTAAGCTGAACTCAACGAGTTCTATTCATTTGACACTTGTACAAACAAGGGGACCCTACTCTCATTAGGAGATGTAGGTCCCCCGAATCGGAGTTATCATTCTACTTCATCCGACGATCATCGGGTCTATGTGTTTGGTGGTTGTTGGTTCTGCAACAATGAAAAACACTAAACAGAAGAAATTTGTTAAGGTTAGGAAATCTTTGATGATGCACACACAATGGATAAAGCCACCTGCTCAGCAAATTGTCCTTAACACAATAGTCTTTGGGTACTCCTCAAGAATGAGAGATGCTATACCCCAATAGAGGAGATGTGTTCAGGATAAAACTGTCCGTTATGATTAGTATAAGCACAATACTAATCACCCTCAAGAACTTAACAACAAGATAGAAGTGGAAGAGAAATAACCAAGCAATGCGCAAAACAAAGCAAGAAGAGGGGAAAAGAAGACAGGATAGTAGCTGCTTCTGGAGTGAATTTTAATGAAGAAATTCATTTTCTTTTTATAGGTAGAAGAAGAAGAGAATGTGGCAATAATCACGGACATTAAGTTTGAATATTAATTCCACGCATTAATCATGGAGATAATGGTTAAAACGGATATAAAACGGTTAAAAATAATTCTCTCCTAAAGACTCGCCGGATCATACGCCCCCATAATTAAAACAAGATTTGAATTAGTCAAAAAAACGTTTCAAAAAACGTAAGTCTTGGTTGGTCCGCAGCCTCAGCTACGCCCGCAACACACACTCAGACCCGCAACAGCAGCCACGGTCACACCCGCACCCGCACTCGCACTCGCAGCCATAGCCACAAGTCCGCAAGCGAACAAGCTCGCGAGCCGCAAGCGTGCGTGCTTCGGTGCGAAGCACCGCACATGTGTGAAAAGCATGTGTGCACCAACTAGCTCATTGCCTTAGTCCTCCCCCAACCACAAAAGCTTTTAAACCCTAAGGGCCCTCCCTTAGTTGTAATTTTTGTGGTAATAAGGAGAGAACTCATCTCTAGTCTCTCCAATGTGGGACTAAAGGTTCTTCATTCACAATAGTGAAAAATGATTTATTCACCCTTAGTGACATCTAGGTCCTAAGGTCCATTCCCACCAAGACTAAAATTCATTTTAAAGTTTATTTTTCTCCAACAATCCCCCACATGAATAAAAACCCGATAGAAATCAAAAATCAAAAAGCGAGAAATACCTCTTAGGCAATAGGTGTCCATAAGCTCTTGAACCTTTGCTTAGTGAGAAATTATCGGAACTACTTGAAGGACAATGAACGCGATGTCTTGAAATGCCATCGTTTGGTGTAATTCATCAATAACTTCCACGCGTGATATCTCTCTAGGTGCTGTTAAGTTCGTCCCGTTGTATCCATTTTGGCCCTGGACATATCCCGTTTCTCAGAATGCTCTAGAGAATCAGCTCAATTCTCAAAGGAAGCAGCCCACTTCCTCATTCAGATAGGTGAGTTCTATCAAGAGTGTTTACTGCTACACCCCACTTCAATCTTATATTGAAACTATTCAACTCATTAAGACTTGATAAAAAGTCATCCTCACATGCAGTCACACTATCACGTCTACACCACAGGGAAGGGACAAAGATTGAAATTCCCTGATAGTGTTTCATTTAACCCACCACAAATTAGTTGTCTCATTCGAAACCTTGATCTTGGGATCTCCAGTCAGCAAGGTTAAGTATCCTTCATGGTAAGTTTACTTGATGAGCTTAAGCCCCATCCCCCTCGATGCATTACTAACTATCTCCTTGGACAAACCTTTCGTAAAAGGGTCCGCGATATTTTCCTTAGACCTCACAAAGTCAACAGAAATAACGCCAGTTGAGATTAGTTGTTTTAGGGAATTGTGTCTTCTGCGAATGTGTATAGACTTCCCATTATAGTTGATGTTTTTAGCATTAGCTATTGCAGCTTGACTATCACAATGTATAGATATAGCTGGCATAGGCCTATGCCAAAGAGGAATGTCTTCTAAAAAGAATCTTAGCCAAGCGGCTTCCTCTCCTGCTTTATCTAACGCAATAAACTCTGATTCCATAGTAGATCGAGTTATACATGTCTGTTTGGAACTCTTCCAAGATACAGACCCGCAAGCTAGAGTGAAAACATATCCACTCGTAGACTTAGACTCCTCTGAGTCCGATATCCAGTTTCCGTCACAAAATCCTTCTAGGACTGCAGGGTATCTCTCATAACTTATACAAAAGTTCAAAGTGTACTTTAAGTACCTTAACACTCTAATAAGTGCATCCCAATGCTCTTGTCCCGGATTACATGTATACCTACTCAACCTACTCACAGCATAAGCAATGTCCTCGTACAGTTCATTAAATACATCAGACTTCCTATAACACGTGAATATTCAAGTTGTGAAACTCCGTTACCCTTATTCTTTTTGAGTCTACAACAAGGATCATAAGGAGTACAAGCAGGTTTACAATCAAAGTGGTTATATTTTCTAAGCACAGATTCAACATAATGAGATTGACTAAGACTATATCCATTAGAATCTCTTCTAATCTTCATCCCTAATATTACATCAGCGGGGCCTAAGTCTTTCATGTCAAAGTTCTCATTTAGCATGTTCTTAGTGGAATTAATTACATCCATGTTTGTACCAAGTATAAGCATATCATCAACATACAAGCATACATTCACTCAGGCATCATTCACAAGTTTAGTATAAACACAGTTGTCAGATTCATTAATTTTAAAACCACTAGAAATCATTACATGATCAAATTTTTCATGTCACTGTTTAGGTGCTTATTTCAAACCATACAAAGATTTTCTTAGTTTACAAACTTTGTTTTCAAAACCTTTCACTATAAAGCCCTCAGGTTGGTCCATATAAATTTCTTCATTTAATTCACCATTTAGAAAAGCTATTTTTACATCCATTTGATGTATCTCTAAGTTATGTATGGTAGCAATAGCAATTAACATCCTAATGGAAGTAATTCTCGTAACAGGTGAATAAGTATCAAAGAAATCTACACCTTCTATTTGTTTATAGCCTTTAGCTACTAATCTAGCTTTGTATTTTTCCACAGTTCCATCTATCTTACGTTTCCTTTTGAAGATCCATTTACAACCTATGGGTTTACACCCTAGAGGTAAATCTACAATCTCCCAAGTATCATTCTGTATAATAGAATCCACTTCACTAATGGTAGCTTCTTTCCACCATGGAGCTTCAGAAGAAGTCATGGCTTCTCTATAAGTCTGTGGATCGGTCTCAGCTAAGCATTTTATGAAGTCTGTCCCAAAAGATTTTTCAGTTCTAAGTCTTTTACCTCTTCTAGGATCAAATTCATCTTCCTCTATAGGTAACGTCTGACTAGTAGAAAGGACATCTAGGGGATCAACACAAATCATGCGAGATTCATATTTCAAAGGAAAAACATTTTCAAAAAACACATCATCCCTAGATTCCATAATAGTATTCATACCAATTTCAGATATTTTAGAACTCACAACCATAAATCTATATGCAGTAGTATGTTCAGGATACCCTATGAAGACACAGTCAACAGTTTTGGGTCCTATCTTGGTCCTCTTAGGTGGAAGAATGGACACCTTAGCCAAACACCCTCACACTTTGAAGAAGGTTGTCTACCTTTCCGTAACTCATATGGAGTTTTGTATGATCCTTTAAAGGGTACTCTGTTCAAGACATAGCAAGCTGAGAGGACGGCCTCCCCCCACAAGTTTGCAGGTAGTCCTGAACTAATTAACATGGCATCCATCATCTCCTTAAGGGTTCGGTTTTTCCGTTCAGCCACACCATTAGATTGTGGTGAATAAGGAAGGGTTACTTCATGTATGATGCCATGTTCTATGCAAAAATATCTTATAGAGATTGCATACTCACCACCACGGTCAGACCTAACCGTTTTAATGGTAGCATTTATTTGGTTTTCAACTTCTAGTTTATATATTTTAAAGGCTTCTAAGGCATCATCCTTTCCCTTAAGTAAATATATGTGACAGTACCTCGTACAGTCATCTATGAAGGTGACAAACCATTTCTTACCACCTCTAGTTTGGACTGATTTCATGTCAACTAGGTCTGAGTGAATTAATTCTAAGGGTTTAAAATTTCTCTGAATAATTTTTTTATAAGATTTCTTAGCATATTTTGATTCAACACATATTTCACATTTATGTTCATTTTCCAATGTAAATTCGGGAATACAGCATATGCTAGCCATTTTATTCATTGACTTATAGTTTACAGGACCAAGTCTACCATGCCAAACATTCAATGACACACAAACATAAGTATAAGAATCAAATTTATTCATTTCAACAAAGGTTACATTAAGTTTGTAAATACCCTCAGTCTTATAGCCCTTTCCTACATAATCCTTACCCTTAGTGACAATAACTTTCCCAGATTCAAATACAAATTTAAAACCCTTATCATCTAAAACACCACAAGATACAAGATTTTTGCAGATGTCCGGAACATGAAGAACTTCATTTAATGTGAGAGTTTTGCCAAAAGTGAGCTTTAGCCCAACCTTGCCTTTTCCCGCAACCTGTGTTGCAGACGATTTACCCATGTAGAGTTTTTCTCCTTCCCCTACCTTCTGATAGGAGGTGAACATATCTTTGTTTCTGCAGACATGCTTGGTAGCACCAGAGTCTACCCACCAGTCTCTCACATTGGTTACCAAATTGACTTCTCAACCAAATTAGCATTGTTTTCTTGTTATTAAAATCCTTACGTTTTCTACAATGCATTGCCATATGGCCAAGAAGTCCACAAACATAACAAGTACCTTTAATTTTACCAATGCCATATTTGGGTTTCAAAAATATACCTTTCTTGTGCAGACCAGGTTTGCGATTGCTGCGGTCTAGGCTTGCAGAACTTGTGTTCAGTTACATGAGCTCTGTTGGACACATCCTTGCGGAAGATACGTTTTTGTCTTTTGAACACAACAATTCTTCCACTTGAATCTTCTTACCCAATTCAACCATACTTACTTCACCAGTTTCATGTCTCAATCTTCGTTTGTAATCAGACCATGAAGAAGGTAATTTCTCAATCACCGCAGACACTTGAAACGTTTCATCAGTCACCATACCTTCAGCAATAATTTCATTAATAATCCGCTGAAGTTCAAGGAATTGATCAACTATAGATTTATCATTAGGCATTTTGTATTCAGGAACCTAGCAACCAAGAATTTCTTGCTTCCAGCCGTTTCCGCTTGATATTTTGCTTCTAAGGCATCCCATAAATCATAAGCAGAAAAGTTCTTTTTTGCATTATAGAAATCATACAATGCATCTTCTAAACAGTTAAGAATATGATTCTTTGCCATATAGTTCTGTCTACCCCAACTCTCTTTCATTTCCAGCATCATTCAGACTATCATCAAAGGATTTCAGAAGTAGTTCATCTAGCATATGGAAACTCAGAAAGAAGAGCAACTTGGATTGCCATCTTTTGAAATCTTTGCCACTGAATTTTTCTAGTCTATCTACATCATTCTTACCCATTGTTACAGAAGAAATTGTTATTGTGTTAAGATTGTTGGTTCTGCAACAATGGAAAACATTAAACATAAGAAATTTGTTAAGGTTAGGAAATCTCTGATGATGCACACACAATGGACAGAGCCATCTGCTCAGCAAATTGTCCTTAACACAATAGTCCTCGGGTACTCCTCAAGAATGAGAGATGCTATACCCCAACAGAGGAGATGTGTTCAGGATAGAAATGCCCGTTATGATTAGTATAAGCACAATACTAATCACCCTCAAGAACTTAACAGCAAGATAGAAGTGGAAGGGAAATAAACAAGCAATGCGCAAAACAAAGCAAGAAGAGGGGAAAGAAGACAGGATAGTAGCTGCTTCTGGAGTGAATTTTAATGAAGAAATTCGTTTTCTTTTTATAGGTAGAAGAAGAAGAGAATGTGGCAATAATCACGGACATTAAGTTTGAATATTAATTCCACGCATTAATCATGGAGATAATGGTTAAAACGGATATAAAACGGTTAAAAATAGATCTCTCCTAAAGACTCGTTGGGTCATACGCCCCCATATTAAAACAAGATTTGATTTAGTTAAAAAACCGTTTCAAAAAACGTAAGTCTTGGTTGGTCCGCAGCCTCAGCTACGCCCGCAACACACACTCAGACTCGCAGCAGCTGCCACGGTCACACCCGTACTCGCACCCACAGCCACAGCCGCAAGTCTGCAAGCGCACAAGCTCGCAATCCGCAAGCGTGCGTGCTTCGGTGCGAAGCACCGCACATGTGTGAAAAGCATGTGTGCACCAACTAGCTCATTTCCTTAATCCTCCCCCAACCAAAGAAGCTTCTAAACCCTAAGGGCCCTCCCTTAGTTGCAATTTTTGTGGTAATAAGGAGAGAACTCATCTCTAGTCTCTCCAATGTGGGACTAAAGGTTCTTCATTCACAATAGTGAAAAATGAGTTATTCACCCTTAGTGACATCTAGGTTCTAAGTTCCATTCCCATCAAGACTAAAATTCATTTTTCTCCAAGAGTAGTTGCGGTGTTGCCGGACGGTTGAATAATCTGTGGGCATTTGACGTTAGAGACCAAAAGTGGGTTACATCTCCCTCACCCGGAAAAAAGTGTCCTGGGAGAGGTGGACCAGGTTTAGCGTTTGCTGGTGGTAAAATATGGGTTATTTACGGGTTTGTAGGTAAAGAAACGGATGACGTACACTGTTTTGACCCGGTGAAAGAAGAGTGGACCCTAGTGGATACAAGTGGTGACAGACCATCAGCTAGGAGTGTGTTTTCAACGTCTGGGATCGGAGGACATGTATATGTTAGAGGAAATGGACTTAAACTATTTTAATGTTTTGTTTCTGGTCTTGAGTAAAATGGACTTAGGACCAAGGGGTCACTAAGGAAAAAACTAGCACATTTTCACTACTTGTAGTTGGGAGAGGACTAAGGTTATGGGCTAGTTGGTGCAACTATACATTTCACACACACGCGGTGCTTCGCACCGAAGCACGCCGCCGTCCGGTCGGGCTCGGGTTTCGGGTGCGGGTACGGGTCAACCAAAACTTATCTTTTTCGACAGAATATTTTAAATTATTTTTTAAAGAATTTAAAACTAAATTAAATTTTGCTTTAATGTGGGGGGGG
>JAJJMC010006637.1:1655465-1751025 GCA_023531435.1 Papaver californicum | reverse complement strand
GAGCCGGCGAGAATGATTCTTGGCCGTTCAAAATTTAATTCGCAAATAATTTTTTTGATTAATTACAAAATTAATTCTCGTTGATTACTGGATGATTTCTCTCCTATTCTCGCCTATAAAAAGAACTAGAATTTTTCATTTGAACACACACCAGAAGCAGATACTATCCTGACTTCTTTTCCCCTCTTCTTGCTTTGTTTTGCGCACTGCTTGTTTATTTTCCTTCCATCTAAATTGATGTTGAGTTCGTTTGAGGGTGACTAGTATTGTGCTTATACTAGTCATAACGGGCAGTTCTATCCTGGACACATCTCCGTTGTGGGGGTATAGCATCTCTCATTCTTGAGAAGTACACCGCGGACTATTATGTTAAGGACAATTTGCTGAGCAGGTGGCTCTGTCCATTGTTTGTATATCAATTCTGAGATTTCATTAACCTTAACATCTTCTTTTGTTTAGTATTTTATTGTTGCAGATTCAACAGTATATATCTACGGTGGTGAAGTTGATCCAAGTGATCTATGACACATGGGTGCAGGGCAGTTGATCGAGATGGATATGTTTTAGATACAGAGAAAGAAGTTTGGAAACGGGTGGAGGATGGGACAGCAGATGCATCGTCTGGTGGTGATCATCCTGGACCTAGAGGGTGGTGCGAATTTGGAGATGGACGTTTGGGTGGGAAAGAAGGCATGTTGGTGTACAGTGGAAATTCACCTAGTCATGATAGGTTTGATGATATTTTCTTCTTCACCCGTTTGATTTCTGCTTTAAGCAGCTAGTACCAATTAATATAGAACGATTTTTTTAGAGACCCGTCATAATTTGAGGGGATATCTCCACCTTTTTTATCAGGTCACTATGAAGTAAATCCTAGACCCCCTTATTCATTTAATTTAACAAATGACCAAAATACCCTTACTTAATTAGAAGTTAATAATTTAAGTTAATTATGGCGTAATCTAATTCTTGGAATTGAATTCCAAGGAATTGAATTCAAATCCAAAAAATTATCGTTTGGTTGAAGCAATTCAATTACTTTTGTTTTTACCTTGGAATCAAATTCAATTGCATTGTTGGACTAGTGCAATGGAAAACTATCATTTTGGATGAAATTGGATTCCTATGAATCAAAAATTTTGATTACACAAAGTTGATTTGTCTTGTTTGGTTCAAGTAATTGTGTATATTCCCTAGGAATTGGATTACCTAGCCTTCAATTCCTTGAACCAAACATGCTGTTAGTGTTGTATTAGAAAATTAAAATTATTGAGAGGGTGAAGAAGAAGGAGAATGAGAAGATGAGTTTTGGGGAAAAAAAATTGAAACCTAGGTTTTGGTGATTCTTATGTTCAAAATGAGTGATTCTAGTTCAAACTCATAGGAATTCGAACCTTTAGATCGTAGAATGAATAAAGTTTTCGTTAATCTTCACAACGATCCAGTGATGGATGATTTGCTAGATGGTGAATGTTTTCTTCCCCAAACCCAATCTCAATCTCAAAATAAGGGTTTTTTTTCGAGATAAACGAGGAGCACAACAAAGAATATGAAGATTATAACGTTTGTGATACTCGGGTGTAGTTGATAATGTGTTTTTGATGCTTGAATTGGGTCAAATTTGGTGAAAATGTAAAATTTTATAGCTGATTTTCGGCTAGGTCAATAAAAGTTCGGCTAGGAAAATGATGAACAGGTAGTCGAACTTTGAGTTGAAGGAGTTTTGGACTAAGTTCGTCTACCTAATAGAAGAACTCCTAATGTTCGTCTAGTTTTGGGTGAACCGGTGTAATGTTCGGCTAGTGCGAGCTCATAATTTTCTTAGCCGAACTCTTAGTTATAAACTAGCGGGAATTTTAGGTACAAAGTTCGGGAATGTACGACAGTAATGGTTCTAGCCGAACTTTATTGTTCGGTTCATATAGGATATATCGACCTAGACGAACTCGTGTGTTCGGTTGTATGTAGAGATATCTTCTTAGTCGAACTTTGTAGTATTTATTTGTCGCAAGTAACATTGTCATTATTTTGTCGATCCAATCGGAACCCGTACCTATGGATGATCAACCTACTCTTATTGATATAAATGTACGAAGATACATCCCATCATTATGCGAGATTTGGTAGGTTACATGCAAAACGGGATATGTGTGTATTGGCCTTAAATGGAAAATCTAGCAAAACCCGCTTTGAGATGGTTTGTGAGAGAAGTCATAAGCCCAAAAGCCAGAATAAGAAGGGTTATGTGTATAAAGGAAATACCGGGAGGAAGAATGTAACTATCTCAAAGAAGACCAATTGCCCGTTTAAAAATACAAGAAAACATTGTTCAAAATAACTGAAAGAAAACACCTAACAACAACTTAAAACATTGTTCAACAACTTAAAACACTTCAACAAAAAAATAACTCAAATTCTTCCACTCCGTGTTACTCTCGCCTTCTTCCTAGCAACAATTTTTACTCTTCCCTTCTTCTCCTTAGCCTCATCAACACCTCCCTCCTTGTTCTCCTCAGCTTTTTCTTCCAATTCCTCGGGTGGACCTATATAGTTACCATTTTTATTGTAATATGGGTTTACACATTCAAAGTCGCATTCCCTGAAAAAGAGTCTCGGATCAAAATCATCATCTTCTTCTTCTGATTCAATATAGTTCAGGGGATTGTTAGCACTGTTCCAAGGATTCTCAGGATCGTCCTCCCAACTTACAAACTCCGGATCATCCACCATCATTTGAAGAATTTCTTATGGAATAGTCTTTTCCTTTCCCTTTAGCTTCTTTCAGATCCTAAATAATAATTTTTGTCCATAAATTAAACTATGGCTAATAAAAACAGTGTAATATTGGGTTTAATTTATTTTTTTTTGAAATCTGACCGAACTTTTTGTTATCATTTTGGACTAAAACGTTCAGTTGAAAAGGATAATTATTGATTTAACTGAACAAAAAGTTTGGTTTTAAAACAAAATATTCTGCTAGCATACATCCTAATATCCCGAAAAACAGTGTAATATTCTTTTAAATTTTTTTTTGAAATCTGACTGAACATTTTGTTCCCATTTTAGGACTTAAAAGTTCGGTTGAAATGTCTTATTATCGATCTAACCGAACTCCAAGTTTTTAGACTAAACAAAAAAGTTCAGTTCAAAAAGCTTGAAAAACTAAAAGTTCGGCTAGGCCATAATTTTTTTCTCAACCGAACTGTTCTTGATGTTCTTCCATACAGAAAGTTCAGTTGTCTCGATATGGTTATCCTAACCGAACATTTCACTGCCACTACTCTTTGATCACTAATTTTTATGATTTCAAGTCGCATTAACAATAAAAAACACATAAAAATAAAGGGGTTTATCGGGAATTACCTTCTAATATTACTACTAGAAGAATCAGGCTTTGGTTCTCTCGTTTGGGTCTCGATTTTGGCTTTAACCTCAACCGGTTCTAAAATTTGTGGTACAAGTTCTTGAATCAGCTCTTTTGCAATGGATATAATCCCATTATTCGGTTGATCCATTGAATAAACAATAAGATTAGTCGACAATTTGAGTTTAGAAAATTAGTCGACGATTGGATGTATGGAAGATGAAGAGGAAAAAAGGAGAAGAATGGGTTTTAATTTTTATTAAATTTTGAAATAGGTTTAGATTTAGATTTATATATGATTAGGTTTAGGGTTTAGGTTAGATTAGGATAAGTTTAATAAAAGGGTAACTTAGTTATTTCCACCCATTAAGGCACCCCTTAGCTTTATAGGAAGGATGGCCGAAGCACGGAAGGTTCCCTTCAAATTCTGAGAGGTCCCAAAAAAATTGTTCTTAATATAAGTGAAAGATGGTGGTATGGGCGTGGATTGTCCAGCTTTTATGTCTCCATGTTTTGGTATATAAATAAAAAAGAAGCTTGTTTATAGGGATGGGGTTGGGATTATTTTGTTTAGGTGGAGAGATATAAGGTATGCTAGTACATCGAAAATGACCAGGTTATTTTTTAATAAACTATATTAGCATATTAGGTATCATTTGGGTATATGACCCGGGAGGTTGAGTTTGGGATTATCTTTAAGTTAGTCAGGTCCTATGGCCTCGAAAATAAGAAGTTTGTTTAGGTTAGGCGGGTCAAAGTCATAGGTAGACGTAGCCTAAGGCTCCGACGGTTGAGCGTAGGATAATTTACTCGACAATTAGAAATTAGTTTAAATTAAACAAATCAAACTCATGAGTAGCAAGGCTTATGGCCCCGATGGTTAATTATAAGTATACACTATGTTGCTGCAAATGCGAAAATTAGGAGTTTGTTTAAGTTAATTAGACAGGTCAGAGTCAGGGATAGACCCCAACAATTGAGCTTTAGGGTTATCTACCAGGCAATTAGAAATCTATTTAAGTTATACGGACCAGATTCGTGGGCCTCGATGATTAAATTATATTGTCACAAACAACAAAGTAAGTATTTTTCATTGGTTTTGTTGGACGTGAAATTGGAGAGACACTTAATTACTTTTGGCTCGTAAAACATATATGAGGCCCATATGAATGAGACAAATTAGTTGACAGATAACTCTGTTTATGGAACATGGATTCCTTATGGACTTCTATACTCGGGTGTTAATGAAATTTGAGTCATATATAGACTAATAAGTAATTTCATGTTTTGCATGAAGTCATGGACTAATGGGTTTCTATACTCGGTGTTAATGAAATTTGAGTCCAATACAGACTGATAATTCCATGTTTCATATGGACACAAATTGAAGTCGGTGATTGCACCTGTAATCATCATACCAACAAAACTTAGTATCAATGATACACCAAAAATGGTCCACACTTTGTATCAACAGAAAAACCATTCCATTTATGATAAGTGCATAATTACATACTTCAAGTATGATTTTTTTACACTTATTTGCTAGATTTCGTATGAATTACCTTGTATTAGTATTACTTTTGCATTTTGTGTCTTTTGTTAGGTTATTCTTTAAAAAGAATTGGAAATATAGTGTTACAAAGGAAGAAAGGCCAAAGAAAACTGGAACTCAGTCAATCCATGATTTCTTCTCACCATGTTGAAGCGATTGAGAAAACAAAGACAATGAGAAAGAATCATTCCGAATTCGTATGAAGAAGTTATAGACGAAAAACCAAGAAGACGTGTCAGTCGCCTAGACTTGGCCGACCATAACAAGGAACACTCGGCCAGACTTGGCCGATTACATTCACAAAGTCTATATGAGAAATTAAAGTGGTTAGAAGGGGGGATCAAGTCGTCCAAACTTGGCCGACTAGACACGAAAAGTGCGGGCTTCCTATTTTTGTCGTACGTGCTTGGTATTTTGGTGTATTTTTGGAACCTATTTCGACCGGGATTCGAGCACGAAATTTCTAGCACCATCCCCACTCCTGCATTATAAATCTCTTGTTCTTATACTCCTTGATGCATCCTTGGACTAACACTCGACCTCTCACTATCTCTGTTATTCATCTACATGCATCTCTTAGTGCTTGGACTGCTCCATTTGATGTAGTGAGTTACTAATGACTCAAATTGTGGCCTCGAGCTATGAGCAGTCAATACACAAGTATTCTTAGTAAATGGTTAATACTTGGAATATTTGATAGACACGTTTTTGTGTCTTATTTATCTTATATTTTTATTGTTATTGTCCAAGTTCTGTTTTAATATTATTATTTTTATTGTGTTTGTAGGTATTTTTGGAAGAATAAATAAGTGTGAAAATTTGGGCTTAAAAGTGTTAAAGAGATCCAGAAAATTGATAAAGGCATCCACAAGCTTGGTTAAAGGCACCCATGCCTTGGATGAGGGCATCCACTCTCTTAGTTTGAATTGAAGTCTTGGCGGGAACAATTTTTCTCCAAACTGTGCGAACTTGTGTTGAATTTTGGAAGAGATTTTAAGGCTTTTAAGACAAGATATCTTCTTCCTGTCTCCGTCGCCTAAGCAAGTGTGGAATGCAGGATCCACAGGAACTATCATGTAATCTGCTGACAAGGAACATGCGCTTAGATTCAAAAGATCTAATCATGTTGTCGAGAAAAAAAATGAAATAAATGAAATAAAAAAGTAAAAAAATAATAATTATATATATTCAATAAATCGACCGTTGGGCCCTTTTATATGCCAGCTGAGTTGATACTATAATTAGAATTCAGACCAGTGGATGCGTATCTCAATCTATTAGGGTTCATCTTGGTATTGTCGATCATACAGATATTATGGGAAACATCATTCACCTTAGTCAACATGCGCATTTCTATCTCCATATCCATCTTCTTAATCTATCCATGTGATTGTAGGTTGTTAGATTCCGAGTATCATGGTCCATTGAACGACTTTCTGAGTAGTGCTTTATTTTCTTATATTTGAATTTTAGTACGCTTAAGTGCAAACTCGTGTACATCAATTGGATTCAAAAAAGGGTAATTCCTCTCATAGCCAAACAATTTTGTAGCCGACTAAATAGCATATATAGTGCCTACCCTCAATCGTTCATAAGTAGGTAGGATTTGGAGTAAAAGGTTTTATGGTTACACCTCTTGTAAACCCTCACGAGACTAAAACTCGTCCGATAGGGACATCTATGGGTTTAAAGGCTTGTTGCACATGCTAAGTTCAATCGCGATGCTTGTGAAAGTGAGTTAGGATTTATTATATTAGATTTGCTCGAGGACTAGCAAATAATAAGTTTGGAGGTATTTAATAGACACGTTTTTGTGTCTTATTTATCTCATATTTATATTGCTATTGTCCAAGTTCTGTTTTACTATTATTATTTTTATTGCGTTTGTAGGTATTTTTGGAAGAATAGATAAGTGTGAAAATTTGGGCTTAAAAGTGTTAAAGGCACCCAGAGAATTGATAAAGGGACCCATAAGCTTGGTTAAAGGCACTCATGCCTTGGATGAGGGCACCCACTCTCTTAGTTTGAATTGAAGTCTTGGCGGGAACAATTCTTTCTCCAAACTGTGCGAACTTGTGTTGAATTTTGGAAGAGATTTTTAAGGCTTTTAAGACAAGATATCTTTTTGTCTTAATGAGGAATCCTGCACAAAGTGGAAACTTGAAAAATAACCAAGAGAATGTCGTGAATATTTGGAAAATATCAAATCAGATCGATTAAAAAGGATCATTCTTGGCTTTTATTGAGAAGATATTCTCTCGGGTTATGGAAAGAAAACAAGGCAGTAAAAAGGCAACATCATTAAGTCCCATGTCTTCAGCAAAATCAAACAACATCACCGAGATTTTCTTTCTCATCAAAAAATAAGATCTGCCGAGATTAAAAGCTTTGATTACAAGATACTTTTGAGATTTGGAAGCTTGGTTGTTGATGTAGTATAAATATAAGATGTGGGTTATCATCAAAGAGGGGACTGGCAGAGGCCAGAAAAGCTTAAGAAAAAATAAATAATCAATTCTCATGAAAAAGATGAAGAAACCGTGACAAAAAGGTTGAAGAAATCGTTGCAGAAAAGTTAGGTTGAAGAAATCATTGCTAAAGATATGAGCTGTTGTTAAAAACCGTGACCTATACTCTTGTATTCAAAGGTTTTAACAACAATTTCTTGAATAGTACCTGCGACAGAATTGGGCTTTAATACAATAAAGATCTGTGATTTATTCAAGGCGTCCAGAATGAATCGTTGATTCATTAATTATTTCAAAAAGGTTTTTAATCCTTCTGCGACGTTATGGGTCAGTTCTTTCTTGTAATTGTTTATAAAATCATGAATAAAATGTGTTCTTCTTCAATTCTTTTTACCATGAGTAGCTAAAGTTTTTTCTAGGGTGTAGGAGAAAGCTATTTTTGATGTGTATTTTTAATAGTTAAATTCTTGGCAATATTTACTCTACTATTTGTGCTTTCAAACGACTAATAATTTTCTCTTCTTATAAAGCTTCGTTTTAATTGTTCTGGGTAGTTTTCAACTATTGATATTTTACAAGCGAAGGAAAATTAGATATTTTTGTAAAACAACGAAAGTTGTAATATTAAATTTAAAACGCTTTATTTTCCAAAACATGGGATTGGGTTCAAAATTGTTTTGAGTAATTTGAGAGTAAATTTAAGAAATTAAATTGTTAATTGTATAAACATCAAAAGTAGTGGAATCCAAAACCCTAGACTTTTATTTTCTTGGTTGATTAAGTTGTAAATTTATTTTATCTTTTTATTTATTTAATTCATTCATTAAAAATTATTCTTTTTGTTATTAGAACGTTAATTACTTAAAAATTATAAATTATAATTCCAAAATCCCTGTGGAACGAACCGTGCTTGTATACTGTCTCATCGACAGCCGTGCTCTTGCGGTATAAATTAAAATCCCATCAATATTCTACAGAAAAAGATGATCGACGCTATTGTTATGTGTCATCACTATCAAAATTGATGCACAAACTTGCATCATGGCGACATCTCTCACAGAGAGATGCCACGGGATTCTATATCTTACTGAGAAATGCTATGAATTCATGTATTTATTCGAATCATCAAATTTCATCAAGTCTCACTAGTTTCGACGAACTCATCACTTAGTCCGATCAATTATTTCTCACTAAAACTTTTAGCTCAAACACGTGTTCGAGTAATCTCTTACAAAGGACCTGATCAACTTGTCTTGGATCAACTACTTGACCAAGTGGTCTCTCATAGATTATTTATCTATTTAACAGTAGTAACACTTAGCTCTACTAATTGATTTTTTCAAGAGACTTCAAATATGTTACATGGGGAGATATTTTCTAGGGTTTTGATCTGTTGGTCTACAGCAAGTGCGTGTAGCAATACACTCATGATGAGAAAGTAATCAAGTCGTGGAAACAGTTAAGAGAGTGAAGGAAGTAGTGGGCATATGTAACTATCAGTCTTCCTTGATATTGGGGACATGATGTCACTACTGTAGATGGTGCGTTTTTGACAATGATAAAATAGTAAAATTACCTCTCAAGACTCGAGTCTAAGAAACTATTAAATCTAAAAATTCTGCAAAAGAATTTTTAGATAGGTGCTTATCCCTGCCCTCTTTCAGGTGCTTATCCATGTCTTCTCTCTATATGTATGACCTACTACATATATGATTAAAATTAATGAAATTAACATTCATCATTAAACAAAAAAATTAGAATAGCACTGGCCTTTACTACGACATTCCCAGATGCTCTATGATTTTACATAAAATCTCAAGCTCCTAGATGGATTATCCACTAGTATAAAGCGATCTGAGTATTATTTGGTGCTATACTCCGCAATTGGACTCCCAAAAACTACCTTATGTCAGTATCCATGCTCAACTAAACAATACTGACTCACTAAAATACCTATATAGCTTTATATAGAAGATTACATATGAATCTATTTGATTAAAGTACCACAGTTGTGCTTAGATTCAAAGTCAAAATTGTGTCAAAAGCAATTTCATAACTTCTACTAGCTAAACCCAGCCTCAGTCACATTAGTCCTTATTTAAAGAGACAACTAATGTGAATAGGTGAAAAGAAATAAATTTAGGGTTTTCGAAACGTTTAAAAATAAGTTCACAATATTTATAAGCGTCTCAAACGATCAAAGAGTACTTTCAAACCATAATTGAAAAGGCGACGCTAGATGTAAAGCATTACAAAAGATTATAACACCATACTTATGTGCCTTAGTATAACCATAGAACATGTGCGTCTTAGTCTCAAAGACTAAGCATGTGCGTTATTGTCTAAAGACCTACCATATGTATCTTTACCTAATGACAAGACTAATGCGTCTTAGTATTGCTGCAGACATATACGTCTTTGTCTCAAAGAACCAAGCTAAGGCGTCTAACCTCTTTTGTCCAAACCAGGCGTTTTATTCTTTTTCCCTCAACTTGTGTGCCTTAGTTCAAAAGAGCAAATCTTGTATGACTTAGTTCAACATGCAATCATGAGCGTCTTTGTCTTTAAGACCAAACTGAGATGTTTTACCTTTTTACGCTGAACTAATGAGCCTTAGTTCACATAACTAAACTCGTGCGTCTTAGTCCAAGAGAAAAACTGGTGCGTCTTTATTAAAAGACCAAATTCATGCGACTTCGGCTCAAAGAATTAAGCTAAAATATTTTACTCTATTACGCTCAACTTGTGCGCCTTAGTTACAAAAGGCTCAACTCGAGCGTCTTAGTTCAAAGGCTGAACTCACGCGTCCTACCTCTCTTGTCCAAAGAAGGCATTTTTACCCTTTTTCCCTGCACTTGCGCTTCTTAGTTCAACAGACTAAACTTGTGCGTCTTAGCCAAGTAGGCAAAACTCATGCGTCTTGGCTCCTAGGGCAAAAATCATGCGTTTTATTACAATAGACAAATACTAAAGCATCTCACTCATAATCCTTTCAACTAAGGAGGCTTAGTACAATCCTTTAACATAAGGAGGCTTAATACAATTCCTTTCAACTAAGGAGGCTTAGTATTACTCCAAATATTAAGGTCGCTTAGAACAAAATCCTAAACTAATGCGGCTTAGTAGAGCCCAAACCCTAATCCGACTTAGGCATTAGCCTAATATTCATCTATTTTAGCATTAACTCCTAATAATGCTTGCCTATTTGGGTCTGCTCTACATATACAAGCTTCAAAACCCTAGTTTGCCTATCAAAGGCCTTACTAGGCTTCACTCATATATGCGGCCTCTCACACATATATTTTCATATGTGACTTCACATACATATTCTTCTTCTTAGCAGCACACACTTATTTCTACAAAATAAGCATGTCAATGCAAATTGACCTAGCTTAACATATTGTTCCTCATAAATAAAATAACTATATATTTTATTTTAGTTTGTCAAGACTCATCAGCCTAGTCAAGCAAGAAAGGTATTCAGCCAAGAGACCCACTAAGAAGGTCTCATTCGACTTAATACTAGTAGTACTTAATACAACAAAATTTACACGAGACATCAAATGTCACAAATAAAGGGATATTCATTAGAGTATAGGTCTGGCGATCTACTGCACGTGGTGCAGCAATGCACACACTACAGAGAAAACTTTAGAAATTTCGATCAACATTTGAGTAGAGGAGTGGTAGATTGGGGAACCGTCCATTCAACCTTAATCGAAGTGGGGAGAAGTTGTCAACACTTTCTCCACCTTCTCCACTTCACCACTAATCAGCCATCGACATTTTTATTCCAGAGAAGAGGTCAGGTGAACGGTTACAATAACTATGACTATAAAATAGATTTTTCAATCTATTGAACACAAGTCACACCAAGTCTGAAACAAGTCTAAAATCGAACAACTCGATCATTCAACTTTCTTACACGGAGAATTATGCATAGCTATTCGCGCCAACCATATCCCATAGAGTTTGATACTCTGACCTCAACCTTCTCTCGCTTCCCTCCCTAAGACTAACCCTTCTCCTTCTCATTTGTGACTGAAGCAAGACTGGAACGACCATTGCTTGGTTTAGGCTAGGATTGTACATATTGATCTCTCTAATATAAATAAAATACTTCAATAGTACAAATATTTAAGGGTTGACGAATCATCACTTGCGCACCCTATTTTTCCTAAATTACCCTTTTATTCATTTTTCCCCACAAATATTTTGGCGACCACAGTGGGAGATCACTCTCTCAGTTGCAATTCTTCAAATTTTTCGATTTTTCAATTTCTCAAGTTTTATCAGTTACAAAAATGGTTGGTCTCGGGTCGGGATCAAAGACTACTCCTAACGTAAATTATGCTAGTACTAGCACTGGTACTCCAGGTAACACTCCTCAGGTTACCAATGTCGACAATGTCACTCCTCCTCCCATGAGCAGCACACTGAAGAACCAAGGAATGAGAAGACTCCTCCGACCATTGTCGATTTATTCTAGACATAGGAAACCCTTGCAAGGACTCAAACAGAGATGGATGCAACGCAAAAGGAGGTCCTCACCTTTCTCAAGACCCTTACCGAAAAGTTAACAACAACAGAGCAGTCTCGAGATACTTTTGAAACAACTGCTGAGGCCAACACATCAAGGGGTCATGCTCAGGATGATGATGAAATTCGCATTCTTCCTAACCCAGTGCTGAAAAGGAGCCATCAACCCAATTTCGTTACTCGTGAAGATTTAGAGTGGCTTCTTTAGAATTGCAAGAAGGAGGATTCGTCTACCATTCATCAACACCGACCTTCCTATTCTTTTGAAATACAGAGGATTTCTTTCCCTAAAGGATATTCCTCTCCTCCATTCTCACTTTATGATAGAACGGGAAATGCTCGTGAACATATTTCACGATTTATGGAATCATTAGGGGAACATGATTACAATCATGTGTTGCGTCTCAGTGAGTTTTCTAAATCTCTCACTGGAAGAGCGTACAAATGATACAACAACCTTGCTCCCAGCAGTATTTCTAACTGGTGTGAAATGTTTAATGTATTTTACAAGAATTATTTATTTATGTCTGAACAAGTCACATTATCAGACTTGGGAAGGATGTTTTAACGATTGATAAGCACATAATTCATACATTTCTACTGCCTAATTTATATTTTCTAGTACTTTGAATTATATTAATTCTATTATTTTTAAGTATTTTTAGGTTGTATCACTAAAATACTAGTTGCAAAAGGAACATGGCTAAATCAATTCATGTTACGTCTCTTTTTCACATATGCTATTATGTCTGCCTTTGCTGGGAGTACTGCTATGGATCGGATGACCGAATAGCTGTTGGACGTGAGCAAATGAAATTAAAGAAGGAGAGCACTGGAAATTGAGCAGTGGGACAGACGGTAAAAATGTGAGCGTTTGAATGTTTGGTTTGTTCTCTGTTTAAGGGACAAATCCTATGAACGTTCTGACAACAAAACAGAAAGAGGAAAGCTCGGTTAAATAAGGGAGAGTTGGTTCAGAAGTACGGCTATTGGGAGACAAGGTCAGGCTACTTTTCTTCTTTTGGTTTTGTGAAAAGCTGATGGGAGATAGAGAGGGTGCACATGAAGGCTAGAAACTAGGGCTGTAGTTATGATGAGAAGGCTAGATTCTTGGAGTTGGGTTAGGTCGTTGGTTAATGAACAAGAGAGAGGACCACACGTGATTGTTTTGGAGTTGTCGAAAGAAAAGTAGAAAGGAAGGACAGCGTACTCTATGCTTGGGTTTTTCTTGTCACGTGGGAGGTGATGGATTGAAAGACAAGTTAGGATTGATGTGATTGGTTGGAAGAGGGGGAAGCTATAAAAGGGAAAGAAGAGAGAGAGAGAGGGGTTTTTTTTTTTTTTTGGTATACAGGAGGGGGCAGTCTGTACAGTTTTCTTTTAGAGTTCTTGTGTCTGTGTGAGAAAAGCTAGAAAACCAGGGGAAGTGACGGCTGGTGGAGGACTGTGTTTGGTTGGATTTGACGACAACGGTGAATAGTAAAATCTCTTCCTCTCTACTTTTCTATTATTTATTTTTATGGGTTTTAAGAAACCCTTCTCCATGTTCTAATTAATTTGTAATTAGGGTTTAGTGTTGAAACCACTTAAAGTTTAGATAATTTGAATCGATTTATTTGATACAAACCATTATGATTTGAATAGATTAATTCCATGATTTTTTTATTGATTTAAATCTAAATTAGTTGACGTTTCACCGGTTCTGTACAATACAGTAACCTATGTGCAGAATCAATAAGATAACAAATATGTTTGTCTACTTTTTAGATATTTCATGCTTTGGTTAAATCCTTAGATGAGGTATGCTTTGAAGAGCCAGATATTATTTATGAACCTATAATTAGCTTCATATTATTTTCTCGCTAACGCAATTAGATGGTGTATGCTTCAGACTAAGGCTTTTGATGCGCCATGCTTAGGGCGTCCCAGTGATATTTGCAATTCTAATACATATAATAGGTGATATCGATAGAACGAACAATAAATGAATATTCATGAGTTATGTTTCACTTCAGTAATTAAATAGAAATAGTGGTAGATACTGAAAACCCTGGTTACCGACTCTCCCAGTTTAGTTATTTTATTAGTTTAGTTTGTTTTATTATTTTATTTATAATTCTAAAAATCTCAAATATTGTTTCTGATTAGTTTAATTGAGATATTAATTGCAGTATTTCCCCGCTCTCTGTGGGTTCGACCGGTATTTGCCGCTGTCTACTAGTTAGACGCCGTGCGATTGCGGTTATTTATAGAGGGTAATCTAAAATCCCATCAACGATCGAATGAATATCCCAATAATTACGTAAAGCGTTTCAGGGTCCAAGCACTAGATTTCCATGACCCGAATGTAAGTGAGCTTCAATTGGTGGAACTCTGCATATATGGTATGATACCAGTCTATCGTGCTTTATTAGAATATTTGCACTTTCAAACATTCTCTGAGTTACATAAAGCCGCCAAGAGATCTTCTACTAATATACCTGTTTTGATATAAAGGAAAAGGCCTTCTGTCAAGAATGAAGAAGTACGTGGGACTCGCAGCAGTCGACGTTTGTCTCAACGACAATTCAACACGCAACCATTTGTAGGTGCTGTGACTGAAGGAATTAAAAGGAAAGCTCCAACATCAGAGCCACAAACCAAGCGTACATCACCAGCATCAGTTCCAACTCCTGCACCACAGACAAGAAGGCCACCTAGAAGAACTAACCAAGTAGATGTAGCTCCACCACCGGGTCAACGTCAACAAAAACAACCAAGAGAAGCTCCAGCATCCATAGATCTCCTCTTATAATTGAGGAAGTAATTGAACTCTTGGAAGACTGGATTCAAGATGGTGCCATCAACTTGCCTCCTATCCGACGTCCACCAATGGAACAAGAAATGGCAAATCCTAAATATTGTCACTTTCACATATTTTTCAATCACCCCACAAGTGATTGCAACATCCTGAAGCGGATATTCAAAGAGAAGATTGAGTCGGAAGAAATGAACTTGGGGACTGAAGGTATAAAGAACCCTCTCCCTATCAGGCATTTTGCCATGTCTGAGGATCCCACTAACCAAGTAGTTCAATCCCTGATGGAGCGTGTATGTGAACTTTTATACCTCTCAAAGGCACAAGGCAAGGACTTGTTCACTTCTCTTAACCACATTGTGTCAGGAAGAAGACTACCTCCACTCAATAAAGGAAAAACACGCACTGAACCTACACAAATGGGCAAAGATGGAGAAAATATGACTGGGGAATTTTCTCTACTGCTTGCCTCAGAAACACTGAATTTAAGAGAACCTTAATTGATACAGGCACTACAATCAACATCATCCTTGTTAAGAAACTTCGAGCTATAGGGATCACACATAGTGAAGCTGCACATGCACCTACTACCATTCAAGACACTGAAGGAAGCCTGTTAAAGCCTATGGTAATATCGATCTTGAAATTCAAATGGGTTCGACATGTACTACAACCAAATTTTACATAACAAAGGAAGACCTAGGTTATGACATGATCTTGGGACATCCATGGCTACACAGTAAGACTGCTGTTCCCAAGGCACCTTCATTTCCATTCCCACTTCAAGCAGACAGCTTTGTACCTAACCAGAATATTATGGTAGATGAACCTCTTCTGTATCTCGAATAATATCAAGACTTGGCGGCTATGAAGCAGGAGCCAGAAGAAAGTGTAACATCATATGTGGAGAGCTATCCTACTCAAGTAAAGCTTACTGAACTCATCTTTTTACCACTCAACGTCCCTCATACCTCTTATGAATGGGGACTTGAGTTTGCTGGAAAACTCAACTTTGTCTTAGTCAGACGCTATGCATGGATATCCTCACCTCTTCAGTACTTTTCTAAGTGGATTAAGCATACCCCCTTCAAATCCAATATCGCATTGAGTCATTAATTGCTCATATAATGTCCGACCATGGAAAAGAACATCATGGATATTTTCCTGTGACACTACATGAATGTCCACATGTGCCACAAAATCACCCTAAGAGAATTCCAACACGCACATATGCGTGGAATGTTAGTGATAGCACAGAGATGAAGGAAAAGCCTTATCAACGCCATATATTTAGAGCTAAGCCAGTGAGGGTTAATGCTTTTCAAGTAGGAGACTAGGTTATGAAAGCAACATGATGAAATCATCACTTTAAGACAAGCTCTGATTGGAAGGGCCATTCATGATTGCTAAAGCTATCATTGGTAGATACTACAAGTTAATTGCTGAAGATATAAAGTTGGTAGAAGCTACGATACAGGAGAAGTGGCTCAAAGCATTTGAAGCCTGAGGCATCCATGAATATTTTTTCAATTCATTTGTAATTTCAATTCCTCCAAAACGTATGCAGAACATTTGCATTCAGTATCAAATTCCCTTTTCAGTAATAGAATTTCAATTTTATTAGTTCAAAATCCCTGTTGATCCAAAAATTAAAATCCTTGCAATCATATACCTACCAAATATCCAATCATTCAAATCCAAACAAAATAAACAAAATCAAAAAAATCTATCATCTCTCTAGAAACAAAAGTGTTGAATAAAGCCTAAGGGAGGCCGCCAACAGTGGTTTATCCTTGTTATAGAAGGCATCCTTCATATTTTTGAGTGCAGTATTCTTCAACTCTAACTCTTGGGTCAAGCTTTCAACCTCTTTCTCCCCTTGCTCGATAAGATCAGAAGAAGGGATCACACCTGCTGCAACCTGTGACTCCTTAACAACATCAATTCCACGACCAAACCAAGCCGTGTTGAATCTAAGCCGATCACATGTCTCTAGATGATACCTCACGTTTGCGAACATCCACTCAGCAATAGTAGTGTTAGTCACAGTACACATTTCATACATGGAGGGAAGTACTTCACTCACATGAAAAGCAAGAACAGTGGGATCTCCATACTTCTCATTAGTAGAAATGTGACCATACTTCTGCCATATCTGAGTATAAAACTCAGCATACTCTGCTAGAAGGCTGAAGCCGCCAACAAGCACATGTTTTGTAAGTGGCCTACTAAGTGGAGGATAAAAAGGAAGACCTGCACCAAGATACTCAGACACAACCATAGTTTTTTCAATCTCTTTGATGTTTTCACTTTGATTTTCTACATCAAAAATCATGTTAGTGAGGACTTATTCAGGTTTTTGGTATGAAGAGGTAATGGCCTTATCAACTTGGTCCACAATCAGTACTTCTTCAATACTACTATGCTCCTCTCTACTTTCACCCTGTAAAATTACCAGTTGGGGAAAAAATATGAGATTCAAGATCCAACTAGAATTTTCAGAATATAAGTGTATTAATTATGTGAGTATACTTCATCAAGTACCCAAAACTCAATCAAATGGCCTAGAGGCCTAAAAACACGTTTTCACATCAAGCTCGTCAGAGGCAATTTCACATTATCTTGTACAAAGTCACGAGATAGGAGCAATTGGTAATGAATCTAGGAATTATTTATATAACAAACTCTTTTTATGGACGTCCTCTATAACATACTAAAAAATCACATCAATCGGAAAAACGAGCTAGAGATATGATCAAAACACTCAACTATCTCAAGATAAAAAGTTCCCCAATTCTTCCTGACTTTTTATTGTTTCGTATTTTTGGGGCACTAAATGACCTCAAAACTCAAAATCTTCAGCGATAGGAGATAGATGGTTGTAAGGATATAAAAGTTAGGGTAGATCATCGAAAAATGACTCTGTATGCGGATTTTACAGCGTTTTCAGTAAAGACGTTATATCTGAATTTTTCTAACAACGAAGTTTCATAAAATTGCTCATGTTTTCATACAAGTTTTCATTCATTACTTCATTCAAGTGATATTTCTAAGCATTATAAGGTCAATTCAAGATGAAGACTCACCCGACCATGCTGTGAGCTGTTTGGAATGTCAAGATCATGATCCGAGTCATTATTCTCCTCTTTCTATGAGACATGACGACTACTTTTATCACCCTCGGAAGGAGTTTTGAAAACATCGCTTTCTTCATTATCAGACATGTTTTCCTTCTGAAAATGAGAAGACAATCACCAATAATGCTAGATACACTCATTTAAGATATAAAGGTAATATAGAGCAAGTTACTCACCCCAGGATTACTAATTTTGGTCTTTGCTTCTGCTGCTACTCTAGCAGATGGGTTCAGCTGCTCAGGTAAAGATGTCGAAAATCCTCCAACAGAAGATGAACTCTAAAAAGCAATATAATCAGTCAAGTAAGATAAATTTAGTCACAATAAACCATGAAGTGAAAGATTCATACTTTCTAAATAGGAGAATCAGCAGCGCCAGAACGAATTCCACCAGCACGTTTCTTCGACCTAGTCTCTACCACCTAGGGAATGTTACTGTATATCGATTTTTTCTTCCCATTTCGAGGTTTCACCTGACTTCCTCTCTAGTCATGAGATCCATAAAGATGTTAAATACATACATATACAGATGACAAGAACAGGACAGAGTTACAAATACTTACTTGAGTTGGCTCAGACAGAGCTACATGTTTACTAGCAGGAAGATGTTTAATTAAAGAGTGGTTCAGCAAAACCTCATCATAAGGGGGGTCCCGTGACTCTGGCAGAACTGCTTCAATGAACTTAGTGAAACGTTCATGTTCACTTTTTCAATGAGTACCATGGAGTTATTACTGGTTTCCTTTCAGAGACTAAGAAAGGAAAACTCTTGTCTTCCAAAATACTGGTCTAAAGTGAGACACAACTCATCCACAAAAGGAGGAGCAATGCGACCAGAAGGGACATCCTGGTCTAATCCCATCTTGCGAGTATCTGTATCAATATTATAAGTTTCAACCCTGTAGAACCCCATAAATATTGAAAAAAAGTAACCAGGTGTCCAACTCAGCATAAAAGTAATTTCCCCGACATCAGCAGTGTGATCACCAGACGTCAAGAAAGTACCAGAGCGAGAGGCAAAAGTATTGAACTGAGTTATACGAGGGAGTGGTTCCCAAGGACGTAAATTTGTTGATGACATGTTGTCTAAGAATGTAATAAGCTCCTTATTAGGTCTTGGACGCTTATGTGACTAGCGGAGTACCCTTGTCACCTTCTCTTCATCAAAAAATGTCTTATGAGGATCAGGGGCATAATCCTTATAATGTTTCCACAACCATGCTTGAAGGAAATTAACATTTATGGATGTCTCTACTTTCATAAAGCCATTGGAGACACGCATATCTGATACTACAAAGTCAAGATAAGAGTATAAAAATCCAAAGAATAAGCTACCTATAGGCAAGGCTACATCCTGTGCTAGCTTGATGGAGAGAGGAACTATTATTGGCTTCATCTTAAGGCGAGAACCATCATCGGATATTTATCTTGATAGACACAAGAATAAAAACGCAGCAACACTTAATGTGTTGTCCAAAACCTGGCTTGGCTTCGCTTTTCTCGGCCACCACTACGCCATCCACCAAGTATAGAAGCACTTCTCAACATTAGACATCACATCATATTCTTTTGTTTTCTTTACTAAAGTTAGGCGAAATTGTTCTTCCTTCACATTCAAACAAAGGTCAAGATTCCCTGAGACAAGAAGATGTAGCAGGATAGCCACATCCTCTAAGGTGATTGTCAATTCTCCATATCTGCATATAAAGTGTGAACTGGGATGCACCATCGCGAGAGAAGAGCAACCACACCACGCACATCCTTCTTGAGCCAATGTGTACCAGATATTCTAATAGCTTCATAAATCTGTACATCCTTCAATAAAGTTACAACATGATCTTTCCCAAGCATACTCCTAAACCATCCATCCCAACAACTTAAGGAAGACTATAAAATCCTGAAATCAATAGCAACATATTCTCTTATCTGAAGACAAAATCGCATGACATATTCAGGAGCAACTAACAGAGGGTTCACAACTTCACCCAAGTTTTCGATGACACATATGACATGACCAGGTGGACTCTAGCATGAGAATAGGAAAACATAAATAAGTCATCGTCCACGTTTGGCATATCTTTAGCATTCCCAGAGCCAAAAGTAGTGTTTTCTCCATTGATAGAGGCAGAATCATCATTATCATCATGTGACATCTCAACAGAATCAACATCACATGGATACCTTTACTCATTTTTAAGTTATACAAGAAGGCCAGAAAGTAGAAGAAATGATTTTAAGTACAACAACAGAGATATAAAATCATATGCAATAATGTTTCCAATAGATGCTCACCTCGGTTTTCAATAAAATAGAGAGAGCAGAAAACATACATACCTGGTGAAGTAGAAGCAACAACTAAACTAAGCCTATCCTCACAAGGAGCAAGCAATGCTGCCAATGTTGAGAAAAACGTGAGTATTAACTCACGACAAAAAAAAAAAGTTCGCGTGAATATTCATTCATGTATATTCACGTAAAAAAAACAGGTTTCGGTCCAAACCTAGCCTACCTGTGAGCAATAGTTGGTTATGAAATTGATTTTCTTACAGAAATACAAGAAGATTAACGAGTCTAAACAAGAAAACTAGGGTTTAGGGATACTTTTAATTCGAACAGGCATATGAGAAGTTCTTTTAAAAGAATAAAAAATATACATACACTCAATCTGGAGCTGTGCACTCATTTAAAAGAGATAAGATAGAGCTTACCTTGCTATCAATGATCGGTTGGTGCTATGATGATTAAGAAGATGACGATGATATTGGAGAAGAGAAAAGAGCTTTATTGGTCGGTCTAATAGAAGGGAAGAGTAAAAAATTCCTTTTGTATCAAACGAATACTTTGGGACCGAGAAGAGAACGAATTTTCCTTTTTTCCGCCTTCCTATTCTGTCAAACTTTGTCCATCGAACATCAAACCCGATCCTTTTCCAGCTACAACTCGTCCACCCTAGTTCCAACCAAGCTTGTTTACCTGGCTTCAACCAAAGCGGCGTCGTCCATCAACTCCGCCAAGCTCACCTGTCCAGTCTTGCACAAACTTGTACGTCCACCTTCAATCAAATCTCGCTTATCCAACTCAGACCTAGGCATGCTTATTCTCCTCAACTTTGAGCCATGAAGTTACACTTGTTCGATCAAGCTCCAAGTTCTACTTTGGTTCTTCAATCATGGATTTCTACTCATTCATCCCAGATGGACTTCTAGCTTGCTTATACGAAAGTTCAAGCAGACTACTGCCCTTCTGGTAATATTTAACCATTGAAATTTAAGTCATATTTTGTTTTATTTTCGTATGACAGGCCACTCATCTAGTGTTTACCACGCAACATTACTCATTCCGTGCTAAGCAGGGGAATTAATGTAGATGGTGGGTTTTTGAAAGGATACAATAGTAAAATTACCTCTCAAGACTTGAGTTTGAGAAAATATTAAATCTTAAAATTTTGCAAAGGAATTTTAAGACAGGTGTTTATCCCTGCCTTCTCTCAGGTGCTTATCCCTGTCTCCTTTCTATGTGTATGACCAACTATATATATGATTAAAATTAATGAATGGAATCAACATTCATCATTATACAAAAACATTAGAATAACACTGGTGCTTACTATGACATTCCAAGATGCTCAATGATTTTACATAAAATCTCAAGCTCCTAGATGGATTGCCCACTAGTATAAAACGATCTGAGTATTATTTGGTGCTATACTCCGTAATTGGATTCCAAAAAACTACCTTGTGTCAGTATCCATGCTCAACTAAACAATACTGACTCACTAAAATACCTATATATCCTTATATAGAAGATTACATATGAATCTATTTGATTAAAGTACCACAGTTGTGCTTAGATTCAAAGTCAAAAAAATTGTGCGAAACGCAATTTCATAACTTCTACTAGCTAAACCCAGCCTCAGTCACTTTAATCCTTATTTAAAGAGACGACTAATGTGAATAGGTGAAAAGAACTAAATTTAGGGTTTTCGAAACGTTTAAAAACGCTTGAACCACCCGAAAACAGCTCTTCAACGGGAGCTGCACATTAAGGCTCGAATGACTAAGCTGTGGATGTACTGGATTGTCTACTACCCCTTAATTTCTTGAATGTGGAAGCTCGAAACATTAACAGACTTAAGTTTGCAACACTTATAAGCGTCTCAAACGATCAAAGAGTACTTTCAAACCATAATTTGTGTGCCTTAGTATAACCATATAACATGTGCGTCTTTGTCTCAAAGACTAAGCATGTGTGTCATTGTCTAAAGACCTTCCATATGTATCTTTACCTAAAGACAAGACTAGTGCGTCTTAGCCTTGCTGCAGACCATATATGTCTTTGTCTCAAAGAACCAAGCTAAGGCGTCTCACCTCTTTTGTCCAAACTAGGCGTTTTATTCTTTTTCCCTCAACGTCTTAGTTCAAAAGAGCAAATCTTGTACGCCTTAGTTCAATAGGCAATCTTGTGCATCTTTGTCTTTGAGACCAACTGAGACGTTTTACCTTTTTTCTTTGAACTAATGAGCCTTAGTTCAAATAGCTAAACTCGTGTGTATTAATCCTAGAGCAAAACTGGTGGGTTTTTATTCAAAGACAAAATTCATGCGTCTTCGACTTAAAGAACTAAGCTAAAGTGTTTTACTCTTTTACCCTCAACTTGTGCACCTTAGTTACAAAAGCCTCAACTCGAGCGTCTTAGTTCAAAGGATGAACTCACGCGTCCTACCTCTCTTGTCCAAACAAGGCATTTTTACCCTTTTGCCCTGAACTTGTGCTTCTTAGTTCAACAAGCTAAACTTGTGCGTCTTAGCCAAGTAGGCAAAACTCGTGCGTATTTGATCCTAGGGAAAAACTCATGCGTCTTAGTACAATATAAAAATACTAAAGCACCTCACTCATAATTTTTTCAACTAAGGAGTCTTAGTGCAATCCTTTTAACTAAGGAGGCTTAGTACAATTCCTTTAGCCTAAGGAGGCTTAGTATTACTCCAAATACTAAGGTGGCTTAGTACAAAATCCTAAACTAATGCGGCTTAGTATATCCGAAACCGTAATCCAACTTAGGCATTAGCCTAATATTCATCCACTTTAGCATTAGATCCTAATGCTTGCCGATTTGGGTCTTCTCCACATATACAAGCTTCAAAACCCTAGTTTTCCTATCAAAGGCCATACTAGGCTTCACTCATATATATGTGGCCTCTCACACATATATTTTCATACGTGACCTCACATACATATTCTCAAGCTCAACAACATACGCTTATTTCTACAAAATAAGCATGCCAATGCAAATTGACCTAGATGAACATATTGTTCCTCATAAATAAAATAACTACATATTTTATTTTATTTTAGTCTGTCAAGACTCTTCATCCTAGTCAAGCAAGACAGTTCTTTGGTCAAGAGACCCATTAAGCTGGTTTCATTCGACTTATAGTAGAAGTTAATAATACAAAATTTACACGAGACATCAAATATTACAAATGGGAGGATATTCATTAGAATATTGGTTTGGCGGTCTACGGCATGTGGTGCAGTAATGCACCCACTATATAGAAAACTCTGGAAAGTTCGATCAATCGTTGAGTGGATGATTGGTAGGTCGGGCAACCGTCCATTCAACCTTAATCGAAGTGGGGAGCAGTTGTCAAAACTTTCTCCACCTTCTCCACTTCACCACTACTCAACCATCGACATTCTTCTTCCACAGAAGAGGTCAGGTGAACGGTTACAATGTTATGACTATAAAACAGATTTCTCAATCTATTGAACACACGACACAACAAGTCTGAAACAAGTCTAAAATCGAACAACTCGATCGTTCAACCTTCTCACACAAATAAGTATTCATAGCTATTCACACCACCACATCCCACGGAGTCTGATACTCTGACCTCAACCTTCTCTCGCTTCCCTCTCTAAAACCAACCCTTATCCTTCGCCTTTGTGACTGAAGCAAGACTGGAACGACCATTGCTTGGTTTAGGAAAGGATTGTACAAATTTATCTCTCAAATCTAAATAAAGTACTTAAATAGTACAAATGTTTATGGATTGACGAATCATCACCTGCTCACCCCATTTCCCCTAAATTACCCTTTTATTCGTTTTTCCCCGCAAACAACTATATTCTCCATGTTTTCTACTCTTTCATTTCTCCTTAACTTCCACCTCGTACGAGATCAGCGTGTTCTTTTAATTCTATCTTGATGCTCTGCGACTCGGCGATTAACTCGTTCATCTTTCAATTTCTTTTCTAAATCTACATCCTCTTCATTTTCTTCATGAATCTTATGAAATCTTAATATTTCTGTTTTCCCTTTTAGATCTTGTGCTTAGTTGATTTGTATTTTCGATATTACTTCTTTATATAATAATCCTTTTTAATAATGTTTTTATTTGATATGATTATAACCCTTTTATCCTATAATCGATGCTAAAAATATTATAATCTCTTTTTCTCCTCGAATCTACTTTATAAATTGAGTTTTTTATTATCGATTGTCTTGCTTTCTAAAGCATTCTTCTTTTTCCCCTTTCTCCGAATTTTTTTTAATTCGAATTTATGTAACCCTGGATTAAGTTCATGATTGCTTATATTAGTTTATTCTAATTTATCTGTTTTATTCTCCTTCACAAGATTTATCCCTTCACGCCTCTCATACCTGATTGGTAGGTGCTAGGATTTTGACTTAGGTCTTAAATGGCAGTAGTAGGTTTTTATGGTCATTGACAGAGAGCAGTTGAATATGTCAGACAGAAGATCTTTCTCACCTAATTCGCTCAATTCTTATGCTTTGGCCTTTCAAATAAGCCAAGTTCTTACTATCTTCAATGAAAACTAGATTCAATTTTAGGATCTCCCTTTCGCTCCAAGTTTTCATAATTACTCTGCTATTTAATTATTCATTGACTAGTTTATTCTTAGTCTTACAATTAATCCCAGTCTTTACAAATTTTATTGCATGAGAAACACTTGGCAACTTAATTTCCTTTCTGCTCAAGTTTCAAATTTCGAATATAAAAGAGAGCTTTTATACTCTTTTAAATATCACAACTCTATTATTAATATTATTACAAAGTATTTCTTTCCCTCAATTCTCCTCACTCTTATCAAATTTCCATGGCTGACAGTTTGTCTAATATGGCAAATCTCTCTGCTCAACTTGCAAAACAATGTTCTGTTTCAAAAAAGACCACTAAGCATATTATTATAAAAAGAAAAAGGAGGTTTGTTGAGTCTTTTGATTTAATTGGGTTCATATGTAGAGAAGATATTGTAGTCACTAGGGGTTTGTTGAATTTCTCTATTAAAAATATCTGAGGGAATGATCATGAAGTTGTCATAATCAACACAAATAGAAGAAATGTTTTCATTTTTAGAATCCAAAGCAAATAAATTTATCAAAGAATTCTAAGAGGTAGACATCACTATAGTCAAGGTTATCTTATGGTTTTAATGCCTGGGAATTCCATATGAATATTCAAAATATCATTTTCAATTTTGAGTTATTTTATATTGAGTTTAGATTGAGAGCTGACCTGGATAGAGACAATATTCCTTATATGGTGATTTCTCAAGCCGATGAAATGATAAACATTTTCAAGAGAGATAGAAATGGAATTATCAAATCAAGAGTCAGAGTGGATGTTAACCTTCCTATTTGTAGAAAAGTGAAGCTTATTCTGGAAGATGGTGAAGTTGTCAAGTTTGTAATCTTCTACCTAGGTTTCCCATCTGCAACTTGCATAAACTGCTATGTGTTTAATCATAGTGAGATATTTTGTGGAATTATGGCTAACTTAGCGTGGATGAATGAGCATGTTCTAACCCTTCAAGGTGTTGATCCTTTTGATGAACAAGATTGGAATAATCCTGAAGTGAATGGTTAAAATGAAGTTCAAATACCTCAAGAAATGAATAATGAAGCTATAGAGCAAGTTCAAGTAAATAATGATCAAGTTCCAATCATCGAAGACAAAATTAATTTGGGGAATTTGGGTGAAAAAAATGGCCCTCCAAATTCTCCAGTATCAAGAAAGGTCTACTTCCTTTCTCATAATGCTAATAATGAAGATGTGAGGGGAGTTAAAAGAAAAAGAGCTAAAGATGTTGTTTCTGATCAGTTAGATTTCCATGTACTTAACAGTGAGATAAATGCTGATCTTGCTGAACTAGCAGAAGAAGTTATTTCTGACGGAAATTCTCCTAGTCCAAAGAGTGGGTCTTGGGATAAATCCTTTAATGATTATGTAAAGGGAAATCCTAGTTAAGTGGGTGGAAGTTCAAATTCTGCCGATGTTGATGCTTCTAATGTTGAAACTGTTGCCACTGTGTTGTCAATGGTCAACTTTTTGAACCTGCTGTCAATGCTGAGGATGTTGCTGCTGAGATCCTAGTTCAACCCACCATTAAGGTTAGTCTTCAATCATATTTTTATTTTCTGATTTCAAACTTTATCTCGATTTTTATTACTTTCATAGTTTAATCTTATACAATATTTTGAAAAAGTCTACCTTTCCTGCTAGTTTATTTCCTTTCTCAGAAACCATGAGAATTATTGCTTAGAATGTGCAAGGGATTGGCCGCCCCATTACTAGAAACCACTTAAACTATTTGTTAAAAGTTTCAAATCCAGATATGATCTTTTTCTCTGAAACAAAAGTTGATTGGGATAAAATGGATATGCTTGCTAGGAAGTTAAAATTTTCTAATTGGTTCTTAATACCCAGAATTGGTCTGAAAGGGGGAATGCTCATAGCTTAACATAATAATCTAAAGATAAGTTATATTAGTTTTAAACATAATATTTTTATTTTTAATGTTTGTGATAATTTTGGAAATATTTGGAATATGATTTACATGTATGGTGCTTTATCTGCTGATGAAAAGTTTAACCAATTGAATTTCATAAATAATTTTAGCATAAATAGTAATCATCATTGGATCATAATTGGTGAACTTAACTTTATTCAACATTTAGGTGATAAAAATGGTGGAAATGACCATAACTCTAGTGCTACTAAACATATCCATGACACTATTCAAAATCTTGGTCTTATTGATCTTAAATATTTAGGAATCCCTTTTACTAGGTCTAATATAGACAAGGTCATGAAAACATCAAAAAAAGAATTAATAGAGTGCTTGCTTTAACTGGATGGTCCAAATTATTTCCTAATGCTATTGTTAAACATTTAGTTAGAGTTGGCTTTGGCCATAATCCTATTCTTTTAGATACCTCCCTTTAAAACTTTAAATAGATCTAGACCTTTTAGAATATTAAGAACTTGGTTGAGTAATGAAAGCTTTCCTAATATTATAAAAATAACTGGATTTACTCTGATGATGGAAATAATAATAACAACATTACAAAAAAACTTAAAAGCTTATCTTTCACTCTTTCTGATTGGAACAAAAAAAAATTGGGAATATTTTTACGAACATCAAAATTATTAATGAAAAAATTAAAAATTTACATAAAATTAATCATCTTCTTATATCTGATATTAAAAATCTTCAAACTCAGCTTGACGGCAGGTATGATAGATAGAATGATAATTGGAACCAATTAGCTAAAGATAAATTCTTAAAAGATTATGACAGGAACACTGTCTGTTTTCACCAAATTGCTTCTAACAGACGAAGAAGCAATTATATCCATACTTTAAGGGACTCTTCTGGTTTGTAGATTGAAGACCCTAATAAATTAGACTTCATGGTAGTAATTTTTTTTATAAAGATATAGGTGTTTCAAATGGTTTTATTAATGATAATATTATTTCTGATCTTATTTCTCCTGTTATCTCTAATGATGATTTAAATCTTAATAAAAAAATTGATCATGATGAAATTAAAAATACCCTCTTTAGTATGAATGAGTGGGGCGCTTCTGGTCCTGATGGGTACCCAACTAGTTTTTTCAAATGCCATTGGGATATCTTTTCTGAAGATATTATTGATGTAGTTCAATTTTTTTTTTAAATAAGACTATGCCTAAACAACTTAACTACACTTATATTAGTCATATACCTAAAGTCCAAAATCCCTCTTCTCCCAACGATTTTAGATCTATTAGTTTAAGTAATACTATTTATAAATTAATCTCTAAAATTTTAGCTAACAGATTGAAATATTTCATTGATAAAACGATTTCTCAAAATCAGTCAGCTTTTATTTATGGTCGTCAAATTATGGACAATGAAATTTTACATTCAATAAAATCTTCTAAAAATAAAAATGGACTTTTAGCTTTAAAACTTGATTTATCTAAAGCTTTTAATATAATTGAATGGCATTTTCCTGAAAAAATTCTAAATGCTTTTGGGTTTAATGATGATTGGAACCAACTTATTATGTAATGTGTTTCTTCTACATCCTTTTCGATTCTTCTTAATGGAATCCCTGGTCAAACCTTTACTATCGAAAGAGGTCTTAGACAAGGAGATCCATTGTCTCTCTATCTTTTTATAATTTGTATGGAATTGCTTTTTAGAATCTTGTATAAGGTTGAGTTTGATAAAAAAATATTCTGGAATTAAAGTTTCTAAAACTGCCCCTCCAATCTCTCATCTGTTTTTTGCATAGATTGTTTTATGTATTCTAATTAAGCAGGCATTCCTGAAGCAAAAACCTTATTAGATGGCCTTAAAATCTTTGATGACCTCTCTGGTCAAATGATTAATCTAAATAAATCTAGAATATACTTTTCTCCTAAACTTCATAACAAGCATTGTAAAATTGTAAGTACAATCCTTAAAGTTAGACAAATATCAAAAAATTATAAGTATTTTGGAACACCTTTATTTTTTAATAGGAAAAAAACTAATAGCTTTGAACTTTTACTTAGTAAATGTTATGTTGCTTTACAGGGTTGGAAGGCTAAGATTCTTTCTCAAGCGGGAATAACTGTCCTCATTAAATCAGTCTGCAGCTCTTATCCCAACTTCCAAATGCAATTTTTTTTATTTCCCCAATATTAATTGTTCTTGATAAAGTTGATAAGATTCAGCGTGACTTTTGGTGGAACAAGAATGATGTTTCTAAAGGAGCCTACACTAAATCTTAGGCCAGTATTTTCTCTATTGTTGAATCTAGAGGGTTAGGAATTAGAAATCCTCATAAACAAAATCTTTTTATGATAACCAAACTTGCTTGGAGACTTCTTAATAGTAAAAACCAATTGTGGGCTCAGATTCTTAAACATAAATACTTTCCTAGGTATAATCATCTTTTTCACTCTAGGAAGTTTAATAACTCTTGGATTTGGAATAATACTAAAAAAGGTTTATCTATTATCAGTTCTAATTATGAATGGAAGGTTAATAATGGAACTCAAATTAGCATTTGGTCTGATTTCTGGATTCCTAATCAAGATAACTATTTAGTTCCTTTGAATTTTGATGATAATACTCCCAAAATTGTTAACAACCTTATTGACAGTAATGGAAACTGGAATTTTGTTATTGAAAAATATATACATCCTTCTATGCACAGTAAAATTTATTTTATCACTTTGAACATTGATAATCCTGATAAAATACGATGAAAGTCTACTATAGGAGAATGTACTACAAAATCTGTTTATCATTTCCTCGTTGATAAAGATATAAACAACAATAATAATTTTTTTTGGAAATCTGTTTGGAACATTGACTACATTCCATAGTTAAGTATTTTTTTTTTAAAAGTTGTTTCTAAAGTCCTTCCTCTTGGAAAAAGAATGATGACCTCTGACAATAATGTCTATCCTTATGCAGATTGTGTAATGAAGATATGTTTGAAGATGAATTTATCTATTCTTTGAATGTAAATTCTCTAAATGCATTTGGTTTGCTTTCTCTTATTTACATATTGTGAATTTATGTCAAAATATGGATATTAGAGACTCGTTTCAAAACTACATGGATAATAGTATGATGAAAAATGACATCAATAAGATTGTTTATATTTTGTGGTCCATTTGGAAATACAGAAATAATTGGTTTTTGATATATCCCTTTCTAATATTTCAGAAGACATACGAGAAGTCAGAGCAGGTTCAGGTTGGGCTGCCAACCCCTTAGACGTAGAAGCGAAAGCTTTTCTAACAGCTCGCATGTGGATTAAAGACTTGAAGATCAGCTCCTGCTATTTTTCGAATGACTGTATATAAACCTGGTTAATACAGTTAATGGAGAGGATTCATCTCAATTAAATTGCAAAACCGAAAATAGTATTAGAAAATGTCAGTTTCTGTTTAATACTTTCACTAATGTTTGCTGTAATTTTCAGAATAGGAAGTTGCTCTTTTCTTTAGATAAATTAGCAAAGGAAGCTAAAAATCTAAATATAAAAAAGTTTCACTACTGAATCTCTCATGGATGAAATTAAAGTTTTGTTTTTGGATAAACTAAATAAAAAATCATTTTCTATTCTAAAATTTATAATTTCTGCTCTTTATTAATATATAGCGCTTTTTGGAGAAGAAAAGAAAAACAGTAAACAACTTTAATATAGTGGTACTTTGAACCTTTTGAAATGAAAAACTCATAAAAATACCAAGAGAAAATCCTAATAAATATCACACCGACAAATAAAAGTAAGAGTAAATATTACAATGGTTCTCATAAAAATAGAAGATTAACAAACACAAAAAGCCTTACTTATTTCACGTGAATAAATAAGAAAAAAAGAAGAAAAAAAAAGAAGAGAGATGAGGAAGAAAAACCAAACCCTACACCAACAGATAAGCGGCTAACCACACACCCAATACAACACTAACCCATCTGCCACCACTGGATCTAAGACTACCGTTATCATCAGCCGCTTGATCCGCTGGCTCACCATCAGGAGACATCGGCTCGGGAGCCAAATTCTCATCCTTATCACCTTTAGGCGAATCCGCAGCTTTTCCCGGGGCAGGTGCTGGAGCTGGAGTCGGCGCTAAAGCTTTCTTAAACAATTCTTTAGGCAACAATACCTTATTGATCGTGTAAACAGCTAATGGCATTTCATCAATCAATTTCCCTGTTATTTTTGCTGTAACAGTTTTGGTCTTCAATGTAACAGCTTCACCGTCATTTTGAACAGTAAATTGATACGTCTTTCCACCATCAGTAGCCAAAGTATTTACAACACCATTACTTTGTTTCAACATTTGCATCGAATTATAAACAGGCAGACCATGATAGGATAATAAAGCAATTTTTCCATCATCGGTTAAATTATCGTATTTGGGTTGAAAAGCTTTCATTGGATCATCCAGTGGGCAGAAAACAGTTAATCCACCATCAGCATTTGCTTGGAAAGTAGCATATGCTCCTGAAGAGACTAATAAATCTGCAAAAACTTTGCAACCTTGTTTTGACATTAACGCGGTTAGGTTAACCTCTGCAGGGCCGGGTGTCGGTGCTTCAGCAACAGGGGAAGCCAAGATCTTGCTGATTTGAATAATTGAAATATTATATGGAATTTCTTTCAGTGATTTCACATATGATGCGTCTAGAGTTCCATCATTATCTTCTGCACCGAAACCGACTTTACCACCTTTAAGATCTGTAATGTTCACAAAACCTGATGTACCAGGTGCAGATCCAGTAGCTTGAAACATTGTTGCTGCTAAAGCTGTACCATCGGTAATTTGATGGAGTTTTTTAGCACCAAAATAATCAAGAAGGATATGTAAAGAAAGGACATTTTTGATAGCGAATAGTGATAGTTGTTTTGATAATAGTCCTGACATTCCTGCATTATCAACTGCACATACTGTGATTGTTTGACGACTGTTGATTTCTTGTGCTAAATGTGTGATTGTTAGGTAGTGATTGAAAGTTGAGAAATCTGGGTGTTCTGCTAAGATTTTAGTGATGTTGTGAGCTGATACAGATGATACTAGAAGAGTGAAAGTGATGAGAATCGAAGCCCCGGTTAAAATCCGGGACATCTCCATTGTTGCTGTAGAGATTGAAAGAGTTTGAGAGATAAAATGTGAAACACAGAGAAATAGGGAAAGAGGAGAAGAGTGAAGTCCAGAAGTAGTCTCTGGTGAAGTTAAGTATAGTGGAGATGGATTTGGGGGTTTTATAAATAAAGCTTCATGTTTTTAGTAATTACGGGTACTGCCATTGGTGTTTGTCTACTCTCTGTGGTGGGGATGTGTGAGATATTGGTAATAGCATAAATGATTATTTTCTTCTGAAACTTCTGAAATACATGATTTGCTCCTTTTGTATTTTGACCGTTTGTATTTAATGATTAGACGGAAATACCCTTTCGGAGAAACTAGACGTTTCTTTTAGTTCTTCTAGATAACTAGATTACGAATCAGTATTGCCTTAATGGAAGAGTTAGGATTTCCATTTATTACTGATTCATTTAAGAAAGAAACTTAAATTTGACTTTCATTAATTCTTGGATAAATGTCTGGGACTTTGATTTGTCTTACTGGGTCTTTGATTTATCCTGGTTAAGCTGGAATAGCTTACTAAACATGCTACATTTTATAGGTTGGCCAAGTCAATAGGTTCAATTTGAGTAGCACAGGTTTGATGTCCAACAGTTACTTCTCCAGTCGGAATAGTTAGTACACAATGAGAAAGACTGATCCATTGTTATTTCTCCAACCGAAATAACTGCATCGAGTTGATTAACGCAATATGAGAAGGTGATAAAAAATTTTGATGGATAATTTTTTTGATGTCGATGAGTTTCTAACTCAGATCGTTAAAATCATTATTTAACAATTTTACTATTATTATTAGTATTATTATTCAATAATTTTACCACTGTATTACAATAATATTGACAATAAGATGATTTTAGGGGTATATAGTTTATAACCGGCTTCTTCCAACTTCCAACTGTTGGGACTTGGGAGAGGCCTAAATCCTAGAGTCTTTTTTTTGACAGAAAACCGAAATTTCATTTAAGGAAAAGGGGATCACAAAGGTCTACAGAAAGTTGGGAGAAAAGAGGAGAGGGGTCGTTCCACGTCCTCCCCTTCCCATCTGAGCGAGTAAGATTAGCTATAAAGTCCGCTATCTTGTTTTCCTTTCTACCTATGAAAGTTAAATTACAATACTGAAATAATTTTAGAAGTCTTTTACAATCTACTAATAAGGCATGGCAAGACCAAGGACTAGAAGACGTGATGTCGTTTACGTCATCTATGAACGTCTTCGCATCCCCGCGAAACAAAATCTGACTCCAACCTTGTTCTTGAGCCTAAAGGATAGATTCTCTTAAAGCCATGGCTTCCGCCTGTTGACTAGATCCAACCCTAGCCACTCCCGAGAAACCTGCTAAGAACGGACCCTTTGAAGTACGAGCTACGGCTCCATATCCAGCTACATAATCAGTTATAGAATAAGAACCATCAAAATTTATTATAACATAATCAATGTTTCTGGTTTCCCAGTAGGACACAAGAGCCTGTTCGGAGATGATGGCCTTCCTAGTATACTGCATTTGTTTTGTCTGAAAGGGGATCTGAATAGAGTTGGAGGTGGTGGAGGAGGTGCTATTTTGGTGCCTTTGGGGTTGGATGGAGTTCGCCTAATGGGAACAGGTTCCATAACTGGATTGGTAACATTGGCTCTTGGACCAGGAGTGCAGGGGTCTGTTGGAGGTTGGTTTTGGACAGAGGGGGTGTGGCGATTGCCTTTACCTATCGAGAGGTGACTGAGGATGCCTTGTGGATGAGGGCCATGCTAGGGGTTTTTGTAGTTGGGGATGGACTGGCTCTCTGGGATGCTGGAAGCTGTGTGAATGTGGTTGGTATGTTGAGTATGGACTGGTGTAGAGGTTTTTGCTATGATATGCAGGACAGTGGCAGGATTGGGAGTTACATTATCAAAGATAATGTCACATCTATGTCTCCAAATCCGCCAAAGAATCTGGGATATATGAGCAATCGATACTTTATGTTTGAAGGAAATAATAAAGTTATGCTTGTGCCAGGATTTTATCCACTCGGAAATGCAGTTATAGGACAACATGTTGGTGTACAAACTGGGCCAAATGGTCTGCCATACTTTCTTTGCTAGATCACAGTGCATAAACAGGTGATTAATAGTTTCAGCATAATTGTTACAGACTGGGCACCTTTGATCCACCGCATTCATGTGTTTGAAAATTTTACTTCTGGTTTTTAAAGTTTGCTTCAATATTTTCCAAATAAAGAGATTTATTCTGTTTGGGGTTTTGATTTGCCATATATTATTCCAGACACCAGGGTCCACTTGACTGATTCTGGTGGGCGGAATATTGTTTTGGATTAACTTTTTATCAGTAGAAGCCACAGAAAAAGACCCATTGGTATTGAGATCCCAACCCATTTCATCCCGACCTCCTGGGAGAATAGGGATGGCCATAATTTCATCAAATTGGATTCTAGTGAATAGATTCCTTATTATATGAATTTTCCATGAATGGGTTCTTGATCAATGATCTCACTTACCCAAGTTATCCCCATGTTCTTTTGGTATTCAGTCAGTTCATTTAATTTCATGCTTTTTAGCCAGTTATATTCCCAAATCCTTATTTGGGTACCATCTTCAATGGACCAAAGATGGTGATCCCGGATTATGCTTATTCCTTTTGGATACCTCTCCAAATCCAGGTGTCCCTTGAGTGTTTTTGGACGGTCAGGGGATTGTCGTTGGGAAAGTATCGAGCTTTTAGAACCCTAGCCCAGAGATCATTTTCATTGTGAATTAATCTCCATGCTAGTTTGGTTAGCATAGCTTCGTTAAACAAATTTAGATTCTTGAAACCTAACCCACCCAAGTTTTTTGGTTGACAAAGGGAATCCCATGCCTCCATGGAGTGACCCTTAACATTGCTTTTTCCCGTATTCCAATAGTTTCTCTGGATTTTGTCCATTGCATTTATAGACTTTTTTGGCATATCTAGGCAACCCATCTGATAATTGGGGAGGGTGTTTATGACCGATTGGATCATCGTTGCTCTTCCGGCCTGGGAAAGCATTTTTGATTGCCAACCTTGAAGTCTTTGTTCCATACTCTTCAGAATTGATTGAAAGGTTAAGGTTCTAGCTCTTTTGCGAAATAGGAGGAAACCTAGGTATTTCTCCTCTTCCGTCATTTTAGGCATATCAAGCCATCCACCTAGCACATCTTGAAAACCTTCTTCAATATTTTTGCTACAGAAGATCCCCGATTTGTTAAAATTTATGCATTGCCCACTCGATTGACTAAATTCTGCTAAAATGGAGAGAAGATTATTTACTTCCTCTTGATTTGCCTCGATAAATATAAGGCAATCATCAACGAAAAGGAGATGGGAGACAGAGGACCCGATTTAGAGATTTTCATCCCACTCATGAGGCACATATCATTGGCGCTGGCAATCAATTTGGAGAGAGCCTCCATACAGATAATGAAAAGATACGGGGATAGGGGATCCCCTTGTCTTATACCCCTGGTAGGTTTGAAGAACTTACATGGCACTCCATTTAAGATAATAGAATAGGTGGTTGTGGATATGCATTGATTTATAAGACTGCACCATCTGTCCGAAAATCCCATTTTCTTCATGATGGCTAAGATGAAAGACCATTCTATCCTATCAAAAGCTTTGCTCATATCCAGTTTTATCCCTAGTCTGCCAGAAATACCTTTTTTCCTTTTCATTGCCTCTACCACCTCTTGGGCTATGATAACATTATCATGAATGTTTCTGGTAGGGATAAATGCCGATTGAGCTGGGGAAATGATTCTGTTGAGAATGGGTTTTAAACGGTTAGCTAGAATCTTGGAGATTATTTTGTAGGTGACATTACAAAGACTTATGGGTCTGAAATCAACGGGGTTTGAGGAATTTTTATTTTGGGGATCAGCGAGATAAAGGTGTTATTAAGCTCTTTTAGAATGAAGCCGTTTTTGAAAAAAGCTTTGGTTGCTTTAATAACGTCCTCACCTACGATTTCCCAGTTGTGTTGATAGAAACCAGCTTGGAAACCATCCGGCCCGGGAGCTTTCCAAGCCTTCATATTACTGACCACTTTTTTGATTTCCTCAAAGGAGGGGATCTCAATAAGGGTGTCATTTTCCACTTTGTTGATGACCGGTTTGAAAAGATGGAGGATGTTAGGATCTATTATGTTTTGACTGGTAGAGCTTATTTTCTCGAAATGCGAGCTTAAGAGGGATTCGAGATCTTCCCTTTTTTTAATCCACTGGTCATTTTTATCTTTTAAACTACTGATGTTGTTTGATTTTTTCCTGTGGTTTGTAATAGCATGAAACAGTTTGGTGTTTCTGTCAGCATCTTTGATGAAATATTCTCTTGATTTTGGTTCCAGTAACTTTCTTGGATATCATACCAGTGTTCGAGCTCATTTTCCAGGAGTTTTTGAGTTCTCCTATCGCACTCTCTAGTGCTGTCCCTTAAGGGCAAGAGTTTTTCCCCCAAGATTTCAATGTTTTTTTCTATTTTTCCAAAGGACGATTTTTTCCACCTTTGGAGGGCTTTTTTGGTATTTTTTTGCTTTTGGATCATAGTGTATTGCTCAGATCCTTGGTCAATAGCTTGCCAGCTCTCGGTTATAGTAGTCTTACAAGATTCTTCTTTTTGCCAACATTCATATAATTTAAAATAAGAATTTAGTTTCTTTTGGGATTCCTCGGTATTTAGCACAATAGGGTTATGATCCGATCCTATGCATGGCAGGCTATGAATTACGGAAGTTGGGAATTGAGATTCCCATTCCTGGTTGACCAGGCCCCTATCTAATCTTTTGAGAATTAAATTTTCATTCTCTCTATTGTTAGACCATGTGTAGTTTGGTCCAGAGTGTTTTAGTTCGATGAGCCCTGCCGATTGAATAATGGCGGGAATTGGATTATAAGGGCCATCCGAATCTTCCAATTGATTGCTCGCGTCTTCCGCAGACAGGGTTATATTGAGGTCACCTAGAATGATCCAGGGGTATTCAATGTCTCTACTCATATCCAATATATGCTCCCATTGGGCTTTTTTGGGACCATAGATGTGTTCACCGTACATGTAGGTTATGTAGGTATCTTCTGCTTCCGGGCCAGTTCTAATTTTAAGATTGACCAAGTTTCTGACATTATAAGTTATCAAAATATCCAGATTATCTTTCCACATAAGCGCAAGGCCCCCTGAAAGGCCTCGCGAGGATTGGGCCCAGATATTAGGGTAACTAAATGCTCTAAGATGCTTTAGAGATTTTTCCTCATCTGTTTTGGTTTCAGATAAGAATATTATGTCCGGATTAACTTGCCTAATGGTGTTTTTTAGATGCTGTTTTGTTTTAATTCCTCCTAGGCCCTGGCAATTCCAGGAGAGAATTTTCATGATTTTCTTTTTTTGGTTTTGATGAATGTCTACTTTTAATTTTTTGATTTTCCTTGGATTTTCTGGTTGATATTTATGATGGGTATTTTTTTGGGCCCAGCACTTTGCAATTTCATTAGGACTACTACGGGCCTTTTTATTCTTGCAAGTAATAGGCTTGTTCAGTTTTTTTTGGATATGGATGCAGACATGCACATGTAGAATGTTGGTTAAAATATTCGATTGCTCTAGTGAACCCCTGTTTCTATCCCCGAATTTGTTACACTGTCTATGGATATGAGCATTTTTGATCGAAGGTTCGATAGGAGATAGACTTTTACCGATGTTGTGTATAAACTGGAAATGGGTTTTTGTGCTCAATTTAAAGATGGTTTTCTTGATTTTGGCCTTGTTGGAGATTTCTAGGCTTTTAGTAAAGGACAGGATAATTGGGCTCCTATAGAGGCAGTTGGTATCTTTGGATATGGGCTTTGTGATCTTGGATTTGGTCATCTGAACTTTGATGTTGATCCTCTTCTGATGATGGGTCAGCTCTGACGCCTGGACTGAAGAAACAACTAACTTGGTCTGCTGAATCTCTAAAGACTTCCGTCTATGATCCCTGTAGCATGTGATGAACTGTCTTGGATATTTTTTGTTGGGGCAAGCACTTCTTACTCCATTCCAAAAGGACTCAAAATTACCGAATAAAATGAACACCAAATTAGGAGAATTTGCTATAGACTTTGGAACTAGATTCCAGGTTTTGTAATTCCTATCCCAAATGTCGATACTGTGATGTATGGTATTTTTCTTGAAGTTATGTTGACTAGAGCAGATATAACCAGTAATAAAGTAGAGAGATTTATTTAAGAGGCTAGAGTAATGCTTGTGAGAGTGAGAGAGATGTACCTGCTCTATGTTGATGCTTGGTTGAATCATTGAGGTAGCGTTTCCATGACTTGTTAGTATGAAGTTCTATTCCTCGTTGTTGTCAGGAGAAGAGTGAGCAGACCTACAGAAGCTTGGCACATTTCCAGAATTTCTCTGACTTTTACGGCTTCTTGGTTCTTGATTAAGGTTCCAATCATCTGCAAGGTAAGGTGGATTTTTATGGCTGTCACCTTCATGAGAATTCAGTTCTTCATTCTCAACACTTGATATGTCATGGTTTATAATAACCCTTTTTTTTTTTTTCAGAAGAGCTTCCAATTTTTTGCCTTTTCCTGTGTTTTCAGTAACGACATTGTTATTATTTTTTCCCTGAACTCTTTCAATTGTTGATCCCATTCCTGTTGAGATTTCCCTACTCATAATCCCTTTATTATTTCTTCCACTATTTCACATGTTGTATTCTTTGAGTCTGTGCAGAGGAGTTGGCTTCTGGTTTTTCTAGTGCAGGAGTTGTTTGCAAGGGAGCTTTTTGACTGATAGAAGACTTTTTGATTAAAGGGGGTATTTGAGTGTGGAGGGGGCCATTTTGTTTTGTTTGAGCAGGGATAGTTATGGTGATGGGATGTGGAGAGTTGGATGGTATGGTTTGGGTTGCTTCTGAGAGGGGTTGGGATATTGACATTCATAAGTTTTGATGTGCCTTAGTGTAGTTGTCAGAATAGGGGAGTGGGTTTTTTACAGTCTGCTCTATTTCAGTTTCCTGATGTCTATACAGAAGGTAAGTGAATTGGTGGCTATGTAAAGTACAGGATATGATGTTATGTCTGAACATGAATTTAATGAATTGGTGGCTATTGGAGGTACATGAAGTAATACTATTTGGGTTGGTGAAGAAAGGAACCTGATTAAACTGATGGGTTTTAGCTTCATACGAAGGGAACTTCATACTTGTTAACATTATCATGGAGCCGGAGCTACCTTTCTGATTCATCCTGCAAGAATACAAAGCAGATAATTAAGTTAGTTTGCCATTTAAAAAGGGAGATTAACGAAGAGATGTGAAAGAGTATTGACTGTGAATGGATTGAATGTTTAGGACATTTAATTGATATTTGGGAAAATTAAAATTTTTGGGCATTTGAGACTGTAAGATTGGGGGGAGTTTGAGAATTTGGGGAAGTTTTAATTTTTAAAACATTTCAGATTGAATTGGGGTGAATTAAATGTTGATGTATACTGATCTTGAGCAGGGAGCCTAAATCAAATTTTCAGACGCAGATGATCTTGACAGTTCACCAAGAACATCAAAAGCTGTTTGAGAAAGCTGGTTTGAGAAGTTTAATTGGAGAATTTAATGGTGATCTCCTGGATCCATCAAACACTCTATTCATAACAATAAGAAAGAACCCCCAAAGGAGATAGAAGAAGAATAAACTGGTTAAACTGAAGGAAATCTCAGTCATTGGTGTGGGTAGCTGTTAAATGGGTAAGGTAGCTAAATCCTAGAGTCTAGACATACGAAGAAGCACCTTAAGATTTGCGGGCGATTATAAAGATACGGTGGGTCTCCCATCAGATGCCGCCCTTAATAGCGTCCTTTAGAGTTAGCCAGGAGCTAAGAAACGGAAGGACGTGTTAGTAATTAAAGCACCCAGGAAGCCTTAAATAAGCGGCTTGGAAATTAAGATATCGTTGTAGTACAATTTTTGAGAGACTAAAACCAGCAGAAATGACGAGGTCACGTGGGGTTAGGCCTCTATTGATCGGAAATCAAGGAGATTGATTTGATAGAAAACAACGGCATAGAAGAATTAGAATAGAAACAGTCAATAATTTATATGTACCCGTATAATTACTATTTACCCCATTTTATCCACTGTACTAGAAACGTAGGCCCAGTATTGTATCCAAAGGGTCCGTCACAACCTTGATCAACTGTACAATCAAAAATTGACCGATCGAAACCATCAAGACAGGACAAGACTCATTGAAAATTGATGGTTCAGATCTCTTCAGTAAACAATGAGAAGACGGAACAAGAACAACATGGGATAGGGTATTCTCGTGTTTCCTGTGAATACGAGGGTCAATTGGTGAGCAGTTATGGAAGGTGGAGGTTATGGTCTTGAGGGACCCGGAAACAGCTCTCTGCTGCACGTACTCAAATGTGCCAGGCTGGTGATAACAATCATCATATTAGCTGTTGACACGTGGAACGGGATGTCTTCTTGTGGAGCAGAGATGCCTTTTCTTGCTTCGCCGACAATTGGTCCATCTCCTTGCGGTTTCATTGCAATGGTGTGGGCACAGTTTTAGAATGCGACATGTAGTTCAAAGCACACAAGGTAAACGAGACAAGTTCAAACTTCAACCAACTGATTCAATCACTTCATGTTTACATGGTTCAAAGTACAAACATATGCATACATGACTGTTTTCCATGCAATCGAGCCATTGTTGATAGTAATAAAAAGAAAAAAAGAAAGAAGAAGCAAATGTTCATTAGTTAAAATTCCACAGATTGCAATGGGCCGTGACTTGTGAGAATTGGGAAAGAGCATATGGGGTGACACAAGTTTTTCTTTTTTGAAGCATAGGTGACGCAAGATAGCAAACAATTAGACTTTTCTTCAAAGCATTAGAGTATAGTATCTTCTAAACGTTTTAACCCCATTCGGTACTTAACCCATATTCCACCATCTTGCTATCAAAAAGTTGAAATACTCCGCCCACGGCCGACACTATTTTAATTTAGATTATTGGTATTTTATATTAGTGGGTGTATGGTGTATAATTGTTGGGTTAAAGTAATTTTAGTGAGATGGGTATATTAATTAATTTGTCAATTATTTTTTATTATGGGATGAGCAAATTAAAAAAATAGTTTGGCAAATTAGTATTTGTGGAAGTTTGTCAATTGAGGCTCAATGTGAATCAATCGATTTAAAATGAGACGAGCGAATCAACCTGAGCCGTTAGGCCGAGGCTCGTCTCAAGTACGGCTACAATCCAACGACTCTTATTTTTCTCCCTATAAATTCAAACATTTTCAACTCCAAAATCACACATTCTTCACTCAAAAATTCTTCTACTTTCAATTCAATCTTAATCTTTCCATCTTAAACTATTGATCTCAATTTCTGTTCAAAACAATTCAGAAAAAAATGGCAAAAATTGTAACCCAACTTGATCTCCCAACCCAACTTGATTTTTTTGGAGTCATACTAGAAGATGTTATTAGTAAGATATGTGATGGTTATAAGAAAATAGAGAATGAAAAAAATAAAGAGGTCTAAAAGTTATAGATGTTAACCAAGTCAAATCTGTAGTTATAAAAAAAAAAGAAGAATTCAAGGCAAGAAAATTTAAAAGTTAACCGTACAACTGGTCACAAAAACCAGGGAAAATCTTCTCAAGAGCGCATCGAATGGAAGATCCGTCAAATGAAGATAAACAGGAGGCCCAAGATTGTCAAAGATTTTTACTGAAATGTTTATTTTAATTTAAGTTTTTGCCTTAGTTTATATCTTGTAAAAGAGCGTAGTATATTAAATTAATGTAATGAAGATTAATATTTTAATATAATTTTAGTTAATTCAATCAAATTATTAAGCTTTTTTATTTCTTTTGAAATCAAATTACATTAATTAAAATTTTAAAATTAAATTAGTTTATTGTAAAATCATAAATTGCCGTTCAATTAAACCTAGATGAAAGGCTATGATCAAAATTATAAATTATATACAGTCGTTATCGTTGTAAACTGAGACGATCGATCTAGGTTGAGCCGACAATGGCTAGTTCCATACAACGACTATAAAATATTTCTATAAATTTAACTATTTCCACTTCCAAAATCACACCTTCTCCACCTTTTTTACACCCATATGACTTAACCGTATATTAATCTGGCAGAGTTCACCATAGATGAAGATCTTTCTCTTTGTAAAAACTTTGTTGTATGTTATCCAACAAGGGGCGAGGAACGAGGGCAGAATGGTTTAGTGAGTATGAGTTACTGGAGCAGAATCTATGAAAAATTCTGTAATGACAACGGTAACCCGAATAACCGTAATATACCTGGGTTGTTTTGTCGATTTCAAACTATAAGAAGGGAAGTGAAAGAATTTATAGCTTTAGTCCGGGTTATCAATCGATATCGAGTAAGGGGGGAAACTAATGCTGAAGTTGTATTGCGAGCTTGAAAAAGATGACGAAGATGGAAAAAAAAACCTTTTGCTTATGAAGCTCATTATGCAATCCTGAAGGATTTTTTGATTGCACGTATGAGATGTTAAAATGTAGAGACATTATACTTCAGAAAATAAATTATTAAAAAAATTAATTGAGTATGTAATAAAATTAGTAGTTTCTATCTATAGATTGATTTTGATACATAAATAGTTAATTTCATAATCTCAATTTCAATTATAAATATTGAATAAAACATAACTACTCATTCCCAGACCAGTTCCTCTCATAATAGCCCCGGTCCAGCATACTTCCAAATCTTTGAGTTGTTACTGCAGATTGAATACCATCATCAGATCTAAGAAAATCACAATTCTGAGCTGGAGATGTGCCAAAGTCTATTTGTCTTCCGTAAACTTGATTAGGATCTTGTGGACTAGCCCGACGAGATCCTTATCGTGGAGGATGCACTGAATGATATGGAGATCCTTGTTGTATATCTGTCACTCTTTCCCCTTTGGAAAGTTGTGATGTTCCATAAAGTCCACTAAGATAGGGACTGATGCTTACGGAATCCGTCAATGCCCGTAATTTTTGGTTGTACATACGTCTAGTCAACTGATCTCTTAACTCCATTTGGTTCAAATATTCTACCAATTGATCAACGGAGGACGATATGCCTGTATAAGAATTAGTTCGCTCCATACCCTGCGAGATAATTGGAATTGTCTGACGCTTTCCTTGGAGATTATGTGTCTCGATCTCCCAACTCAGTTATGGCATATCTGACCCAACAATGAAGAACAAGCTGTAGAAGGTCGTTTTGGAGGGGCTGATGATGAGGAATCTCCCTCCTCAGGATAAACCATTAAAGTTGGAACCAATGGTGGTGGTACTTTCGGTAGAGGCAATCCCGAGTTTCTTCTTCCTATTGCGGCAATATTTATCCCATAGATGTTCATAACTTCTGTATTAATTATTGGCTTGGTAATCGATTGGTACCATTGGTCGTACTGAACTTCGCCATAACTTCTCCAGACTTGATCATATGTTTTCCATCCACGAGCTCGTTGTCTTGTGTAATCCGATCCCATGACGGTTAATGGAGGAGGGTTATTATGGATACCGTATGTACTAACTAACTATTTAGAATATCTCTCCCCAAAAAATAAACACCAGTATTTCTGAGTTGACTGTAGAGCAACAGGCGCTGTAGTGAAAACTCTCTGATCGCAATGGGTACATTAGAACGTAACTCTTCATAATCCTCATAGGGGTTCCAAATAATATTGTGTTTGGTCCTAAGATTCATTTGGGATCTCCACGTATGTATATTATCTCGCTCACTGGTGTTTTGTTCCTTCTTGTGCCAGTTATCGACTTCATACTTTATTACAATTGGAAAAACCTTATAATGATTTTTATCAGTCTTGGTAAGCTAATATTGGTATATGTATACCACCAAATCTGAAGTAAACAAGATACGATTAGTTTAACCTGCTATAAATATTTGTAAACTTATATAAACTTGTACGATTAGTTTATCATTATTTACCTCAAGGACTCGCCATACACCTTCGATGCTTGGCCCACCCAAGCATACGACATCAAGACAAATGTACAACTCATCCAATATAGCGGACCCCCAATCATAACTAGCAGCCTTTTCCAAATCTTGCAATGCCTCAAGAAATCCTACTAAAGAACAACTATTTGCGTTGGGGAAAACACACACACTACCCATAAAATAAAAATCTTGGTAATTTCTTTAGCGTGTTCAGGGTCTGGATCACAACCTACAATATCAACATATAATTTTTTGGTTATAAATGCGTTTAAACCTATATTAGGAATTCCCAAAGTTCTTGGATCGGTATGCTTGCGTGCAATTACGCAAAAATACAACGAAAGTTCATCTTTATATCGTTCATTTTCCAACCAAGCTTGTTGGTCAAATGGAACATTATCTCCCTGACCGCAAGATACCCCAAGTAAGAAATATAAATCTAACGGCTTCATTCCTGTAAAAATATTAAAATTGTTAATTTCATATATAAATCATATTGATTGCATAAAAATTATAAATCAAAATATATGACATACCTATTTCGAAGTCCACAAAATGAAACGTGTGTGTAGTATACCACCAACGTTCCAGAATCATATGTATAAATTTGGTCGAATGTTTCTTCATCTCCATATGGTACAAAGTCCTCCAAGGAAATCTATTCACAATAATTTTAGCACTTTTGGGAAGAAAATTATAAACTAGTTTAATTTCATAATAACCACCTCTTGGTTTTTGATTCTTGGCATCTCACTATGTTCTTGAATATACATGACCTTGACTCGTGGCTGATTCTCGACTGGAAAGTAAATTAGGATTGTTCTCTTCATCCGAATCTTCTTGTTAAGTTGGTAGAGATTGAGTATACTTGTTCCTTGGTGGTTTTCTATTTCTATTTCGACTAATATTTTGAGAATGAGACGTGACATTTTTTTATGGTGAAAAAATTTAAAGAAACAGAGTACGAAGAGTTTTTTGTGGTGAAATTTTTTAGAGAAGATTATAGAGAAGGTTGATTTTGGTGTGAGTAAATAAGATTGAATTTGAGTTGTATTTATAGAGGTGGAATTATAGCCGTTGAGCCGAGACTCGTCTCAACCTGGACCGAGCGGCTCATCATGCGTCGATCGGTTTAGTTTGACTCTTTTTACCAATTCCCACTGCCCAAAATCGAGTTTGCCCTCCATATGGCTTGGATAATCAACCTACATACCAATTCCCACTGGAATTGCTCTTAATTGGGTTAGTTTAGTATACTAGACTAAGAAACTGTTGAAGTTGAATGAAAGAAAGGCCGATGCAGATTTGAGAGGTTAAACTCAATATTTTAAACAAGTTCAAAATCTTTTTTTTTTGAAGCATGATAAAATCCTTGTTGTTTTAATGGTTATATATATATATATATATATATATATATATATATTAAAATTTTGGCAAATCTAACATTGGAAAATGAAATGACGAGTGTTTACTGAAGTTAAAACTTGAAGCAGATATGCTACAGTGGTAAAATTATTAGGTGATGATACCAATGACTTGAGTTTGAAACTCAGGAGCATTATATTTTTTATCGATCAAAAAACAAAAAGGATAAATAAATTAAAACTCGAAAACCATTTTATTTAGTTTTGGACCGAAAGATTAATATATTAATAATAGTTCTTGCTCTCTTCTCTCTAAGAAAAAAACCCTACCCCCATTAGTTTCTTGCTTAGATTTGGTCCTTTTTTGGACCAAATTTGAGCAAGATTTCTTTTCTTTTTAAGTTTTAGTAGGTAGTTTATTGAATAAAAGTAGTTTTTTTTAATATCGTTCGTCATATTTCTTCGATATTTGGGACGACTTCAATTCGCTTTGATGGCGATTTATTCAAACCTTGATCGTTAGTTCGTGGCTTGCTATTCTCGATTCAAGAACATCAACTATTCAACACGGTTTTGTTTTGAATTCGTTTTCAATCGAAGGGATTTAAGGCATCCAGGTTCGTTTGGATCTACAAGATTATGGGCAAATTACTTCTTTCTTTTAAGAGCATATCTTATTGAAGAAGAAAAAAATCATATTAAATTGTCGGATTTGATTTCGGATAATACCATCATCCTTCCCTCTTACATATATAGAATCTGGATATCTTTACGGTTTATGGTTCTTTCTTTTCACGATTTACTTGTAATTGATATATTTATTTGTATTAGGGTTTTAATTATCGTGTATTTTGATATTTTTATTATTTTTGTAAACGATCATGTAATCACGATTTTAATTTGAATGAATTAAAATTTGTTAATTGACTAAATTTTTTATAAAATCGTGCGTTTTGGGGTCAAGGGTGAAACTTCCTGAATGGTAGTGCTGTTTTCCGTACCCCGTGAGGAGAATTATTAGGTCTTCAGGTTCTCCACGCCAACTAGTATTATTCTTTATACCTTCCATGGCTTATTCAAGGTTTACTGATGATAAAATGACAATAAAAATGATAGGGATGTTAGCCTATTATCTGTATGTATTTACTCGTAAGTTAGCATTCATAAGTTAAATAAATAAAATACTAATAAAAGTGTAATCAAGTAAAATGTCTCCCCCACTCTTTGTTTGTCCTCTTTTTCTTTTGAACCCAACTGGAAATTAAGTAACATGACAAAAGAGAAAGACATTCAAAGAAGGCTTCTAAGAGAATTAAGGAACACCATCACATTACAACTCATGTTCAATGGCTAAAATGCTAAATAATAGTTAAGATTACGCGAACAACAACAATACAAATATTGGAAGTTAAGAATGCTATAAAAATTATTAACTCATCACCATCAGTCCATCAATCATAATTCCCATGGCTACAATTCCATTTCCTTAGTTATAATAATCAACAGAGAATGATTAGGTATAAGTATGACCCACTCTATTAGATAAATAATCGGATAACTATGCGAGAACATCCCCTAGCTAGCTGTAGTGTCGGTGTGGTTTCGGAAAAGAAGATTCTGATATTAGAGAGAAGAATGTCATTTAAAATACTCCCGATTTTTGATTGAAATTGATCTAATAAGGCCATAATGCTTGAGCATGTGTTCACCCAGCCCAGGTAATAAGTACTTTATATTTTTCGTTTCTTTAAGATGGTCTGTACTTTGTCCTTGCGTGGCGCTTTCACTCGCTGAGTCGATTGTCCTCCCACATTTTTCCCCAATGAGTCATGAGTCATGACATCGTGTGGCATGGTCAGATAATTCTTTGGGAGTGAAAAACACAGCCTCGTACTACTTTATACAAATCGCCAGATATTTTCAAATGTACAATGAGAATTAGGCCATCCCAAACTATAGAAATCTGTTATTGTGTTAGAACCGTAACAAAGAGATACAACGTAAGAAGATGAATAAATTTTTTAAGAATTAATAGAAAAAAAATAACAAAAACAAACACCGTGTAACTGCAGATTTTCCTATAGCCACACTCTCTAAGAGCCTCAATTATTAAATATATGTAAATGATAATCAAAATCAAAAACACAAATTTTCTAACGGTTCGGTGTTAAAACCTACGTCGACGGATGATTTCACTATGTATGAATGAAGGTTACAATCAATCCCTACTTAAGCTCTTAAGAACAGTTAAAAAACTATTTCTCTGGACTAGAACAATCACCCATGCACCAAAATTCTAACCCTTATTCAGTTGTCTCTTTGCTAGATACCCGAAGTATCCATCAGGTGAATTATACTACCTATCTTCCTTCTTCGTTGGAGGAGTCGTTCGAAGTGAAGATAACTATACTCGCCGAAGGTGTCATTTTTAGTCTGTCTATCCCTTCGGCCACATGTCCATTTCAACATAGTCTTTTGCTGATCTGGTCGTTCTTATTTCTATTAAATGCACCAACTTCGAACTTAACCGTCGATCTTGTTGTACATTTTACACGTGTCTTCACTCTGTGTGAGTGGTAGATGTATCGGTTTAGGGTAAAGTGACTTTTGGGCTCTTATTCGGTGCTTCGTCTCCTATCCTCCAAGATTGTATCCAAGCCTTGTGATGCTTCCACGTGGTGACATTATTTTCTAACCTCAAACACCACTTGTTCTACAAGCCGTGTTTGGAAAACAATAAACAAAATATAAATTTTAAAGCTTTTATAAAATAAAAATGTAAGTTCTTGTTTTCTTTTGTGAATGAAAAACTTATTAATCTCACATCGGGGGTTCCCACTTCTTAAGTTATTTTAACAGACTATATAAAATTATTAGTCCCATATCGGGGATTTTCACTTCTTAAGTTGTACTAAGATATTATATAAACAAGCTTTCCTCAATTTATATACATATCCAAGGAAATGACTCTTTATGAGTTTTTAGAGAGACCAAAAGAACAATGTTTTTACATTGTTTTTCTTAAGTTTTTTAAGATTTTCCTTGAAGGGTTTTCCTGATTGTAAAGCTCAAGTCGAGCATCCTCTAAAAGTGCCAGTAATTGGTTTAGTAGGGTGTTTTATCCTAGAGGCATCTGTCATGTTGGGCTAAAACATTACTCTTGAGTGTAGCCGGGCGCTAATGTCTTAAGGACATCGTGACTCACGTGTTGAACACGTGACATATCATGTTGATGTTGCGGAGAATTGAGGAACTTATCATTTTCAGATCACTTCCATTTCAAATGAGCTAAGTATCAACAACTTTCTGCCATTTGACTTATCCTCATTTTTGATTATTACACCCAACAATCGTAAGACATTATGTTTAGTAATAATCGAAAATGAATGATTGATTTGTGGATCATTAATGTTGATACTATATTGGAAAACTAAGGATGTTATAATTGAAGTGAAAAAAAATAAATTTAGTTTTTTTGTCAACCGTAGAGTTTCGAGTATATCTCTTGACTTACAAGGAATTTAGGTGAATCATTTTAACCGAATATAGTAGACATTCTAATAGTTACCACACAAAATTTTAGAATTTTTGGAATTGTAATAGTATTTTTTAGATATTATACAAAACTGAGAAATTTTCCTGGAAAATTCTGACAAGCAGAAAAATGTAGTTGACTAAAATTAGTTTTTATGGTGTAACCATTAGTTTTCTGAATTGGTGATTCAAATTAATTTTGTAGATCTAGATGTTATCTTCAAAACTCATATTTTATTTCCTGATTCGGAATTGTGGTTTGTGAGATATGATGTTTGCAAAAACGTTGCGCATGTCTGTCTAAAATATCAATAATTGTGTCAAAGCTCTTGATTAGTATGAGATCTTGCAACCATTTGTAGTGATACTTTGTTGATAGACACATTTTTGTGTCTGATTTGTCTCAATTCTTTACATTGATAGTGCTCGATTGTGTACTAATTGTGTTATTTTATGTGTTTGTAGGTATTTTTGGGAAATAAACATTGTTGGAAAAATTGGCTCAAAAAAGTGTTAAAAGCACCCGGAAAATTACTAAAGGAACCCATTCCTTTCCATTTCAAAAACAAAGCTTGGCAGAAAATTTCCTATTTGATCTGCGAGAATCCATTACAAGATTTGGAAAGTTTTTTTTGGAGAAGTTAAAACACGTATAACTCTTACCATATAAGTCGGAATTTTACTTGATTTGGGAGACAATAAAATCAATACAATCGTGCAATACTTAAAAAATACTTAAACTCACAACTAAAACAGGGAGGATAAGATTTTCTCGGGTCTGTGTAATAAAGAAGATTTGATCTTGATAAGGTTGGGTTTTATTGAGAAGATACTCTCTCGAGTTTTATTCACGACAACAACATCACCAAGATTGGTTGTAAAAACAAACAAATAATCTCCGAGAGTAAAGAAAATATATTTTGGCCGAGAGAAGATCCGTGGGATTAATTTCAAATATTTGGAGGGTGGATTAATGTTGCATTATAAATAGAAGAGATCGAGTGATTGGGGGGTAACAGAAGGCTGGAGAGGCGAGAAATCGAAAAAAAAAGTTTAGGTTGCTGCTCGTAAAAAAGGAAGAAGATGAAGAGATTGTCATCGTATCTTCAAATTACCGTTGCCAAAACTTTTGTATTCAGCTGCTCATGTAACAGTTAGCAACAATGATCATTTCTTCTTTGCAACAGAAATATCCATAGCAAATTTTTTGTGTCATTTTCTTTTCATCTTTGTAAACACCTTTTGATCTATGAATAAATCTTATGAGAGTGTTTCAAACATGAAGAGTTAAATCCCATTGCTGAGGCGACAGAGGAAGCTATTTTTCCAATGAAAAAGTGGTATTTCTTATTTATTTAATTTCTACAATTCTTTTTATGATTATTTGCATTGAATTAAAAATTGATTAAATAATTTTGATTGAATAGTTGGTTTTCTCTTGATTATGCATGCTTGGTCTAGGGATTTTTGATGCTTTATGCTTGCGATTTACATCTATTGTATTAGAAATCTAATACAAGCTATATTTTAGAATCACTTTGAACGTAAGAATTACATGAATATTATTTTTAATTATTGAATTAAATCAATTTGAAAATTGGGAAACTAGTGTAATCTTAGCCCCAGTATTCTCTTAATCTTGATATTAACTTTGTTTGAGTTTTGCTATTTTTAGTCTTAGAAATTAAGTTTAAAATCAATCTTAATAAGTCCGAGTGAACGAATCTTATTTACCACTGTCTACAAATCACATCATTTATCACTTTGGATATAACATGAAAATCGCTACTAGTAAGTACTTTTATCCATAGTAGACTTGAAATTTTAATTTAGTTGAAATATAACACTCATAAAGATATTAGAGCAAGTAACGAATTGAATGTTGTGACATAAAGTGATAATCTCTCATATATGTTAGATTAGTATTTCGTTGCTATTGAATGATGAGATATTGAGTTAGTTGGGAATTAACAATGCATTATGTTCTAAATCACTTTGTTTATATATGCTTTGTGTAATATCAATTGGCGTGAATTACATGTTTGGTTAATAATTGCTTATTACTGATTTCTAAACCATTTCAAATTTGTTACCTTCTATTGGAAATATGAGAAACATAACACATTAGAATACCATAGTCATATGGATGATGAGGTATACAATATCTTTTATTAGCTAGTGCAACAAGAAATTTAAGTGGTGAAATGTGGTTGAATTGATATGTAACTGCACAAAATTGTTTGGGTGTTTTATTACCAAATTTTGTTACTTACTAATGATTGTGCTAATCTATTGTGAATAGAGACTTAATTAAGTTGATAACTATATCTTGGTAATACACATTTTGATAATGAGCACTTATAAGCTCTAATATTTTGATATTACCTATGTCGAATGAGAGTATCAACCAATTATTTGAATCCTAGTTGGTTAAATGTTTTATCATCTTAAATTAAATGATATATTAAGTGTTAATTTGTGATAATTTATTTTTTTGGTTATGTGCTTGTCTCCTCGGATTAGAGAACTATATATTCAAATTTAAATGGAATAATTGATATTCTTACTGTTTTAAGTAACTTTACTTTTCAGTAGATATGATAAAAAGAATGGGTTCATAAGTGTTGGAAGTGTCAGAACTTGTGATCCAGAAAAGACATGTTTTTTCGTATACCAAGAATGGGAAAGATAAAAAAAAAATCATGAACAACTCAACTATCAAAACAGTTGAAGAAATAAGTATATTATGTGCAAGGCTTGTCGGGTATGGATAATAATCAGATTATGATAGCATTCTTAATATGCACATTGTGATTTAAGACTACTGCCAAATGTTATCTACCTAAGTTATGAAATGTTATAGTTGGAAATATGGTCTTGTGATGCTCTGATTGTTATCTCAATTAATAGAGCAATACAATAGTATATAAGAAGTGAAAATCGAATCAATGAATACGTGAACATGGTTTAGTTAGATGCAACTAAGGACATATAATTATAGTTTCTTATGTTGATAAATCCTGATAATTATGTGTGTGTGTGTGTGCGGGTGGGGTTTCTTACGCCTCAATGTGGGGGTATAAGATGGAAACAAGTGTTTGTTTGATTTCTCAAACAAATTTATAAAATACCCAAGACTTAATATGTGTTTTTCTACCCCGTAGACCTTAACTTTGGGGATCTAAGGTAAGAACAAAGTTGTGATCTCTTGGAACATATTCACATGACACTGCAAATGCTTCGTTAGGAATAATTGCAACTACCGTCAATATGCTACATTAGATAGACGTTGAGGAAGTATGCTTAAAAGGTTGGTCAAAGTTGGACCTTTGATTATTTCCTATATAGTGTTCGTTGGCATTAAGTTAGGTGCCAAAGATAGCATTCACACTTTCACTTGTTCGGGTTAGGGTATATCATACCCTAGAGTGGGCAAATGAAAGACACAATTACTAAAATTTAAATTATTGTATTCAAGTACAGGAATACCAATTATTAAAAAGAAAAAAAAATACGCATAAGAACGAAGAAACAATGGGGTAGTGATACCATTTTACGAACTCTAATCTCACCTATTCAATTTACAAGGTTGTATTGGTTGTTCAGTTCAATTAACAACCAATACAATCCTTAACAAGTCTTTAAAAATGTATGTTGAAGATAAATACATAAAAGTGGAGAAAATTGGTTCAAATTTAACATATTTTGGTTTGAAATGACTAAAGAGTCTTATTGAGCAAATTGAAACAAGAACATGATAACAACCACAAATAATTGAACTAAACAGCCAATACAACCTATAACAAGTCCCTACGATTGTATATTGAAGATTACTACACAAAAATGAAGGAAATTGGTTCAAATTTAATATGTTTTGGTTCCACATAACAAAAGAGAGCCTTATTGAGCAAATTGAACCGAAAATATGATAAACAACATAAATAATTGAACTTAACAACATATATAATTGAACTAATCCGACTTTTTGTAGTGCCATCTTCGTAGTCAGATTTGGATTTCTAATCTTACTAGTATCTCATTCATATATACACCCTACATAGAAAACACTTAAAGAAAAATGATGTAACATTATATTCCACAAAAAAATTATTCTTAAATCTACGCAAATATGAATACCAAAGCGGTCATAAATTATTCGGTTTTAAACGCATACATAAGGTTGTTAATTTAGTTATTTCGCCTACAAATTTTTAGCATCGGGTTATACACTTTTCAGTGAATAGAACGGTAAAGTTCAAAAGAAATTTTGTCTTCTCTCTTATACAAAAGTGGGATGACCCAATAACATACTTTGGATTGCTAGAATATTAGTAATATGGGGAGTTTACTCCTTTCACTACACCATTTCAACCTTTTTGCAACGGTTATAAACGTCTACCTGATTTTTGGGAACGTATATATTTGTTACAATAACAACGTAGCAAACATTTGCTACGTTTTTTGCAACGTTTATAAACGTTGCTTAATTTAATTAAAGCGGCGTATGTATCCGTTGCTTATATAGTTATATATGTGTTGCTTAATTTAATTAAAGCAATAGATAAATCAATTTAAGCAACGTTTTATAAGCGTTATTTCAGTTAGGAAAACGTTTTCCGGGTCCCTCTAGAAATATTGTCAACCGTTATTTTATTTTGTAACCCTTACATCTGTTACTCATTATTTCAGAAGAAAACAACATTTTGTTTACCAACGTCTATAACCGTTGCTAATTTCAATTAGGTTTTAAAAATAAAATAAAATTGTTATTAATGAATTCCTATCGATTTTTGCACCTATAGATTTTGCACCTGCATATGCCATTCTAGACCTCCATCACGCACTTGCATACATCTTTAGATGAACCAGAAGGCCCAATTTATCATACAAAAATAATTACAACAATATGATTGTTCATCACAATCGACCAATCAAGAACAGTTGTTATCAGCGCAAGGCAACAAAAAAACGTAACCAAACCAAGGAAACAAAGATAAAAATAAATAACTCAACAGACAATATATCAACATAATACCAAGATTTGCATTAGCCCAAAAATATACAGTTTGCTATAAACTCTATGAAACTACATGTGCATTCTTCTAATCAGAATCATAACAGAGACTCAAAATGTAAGATGCTAAGATTCTCGAGATAAGTCACAGTTACCTCAGCTACAATTTCAACATATTCACGAGATCAATCTTACTATTTTCTTACTATTTTTAGAAGATTCCTCAATATCAGTGAACCTCCACCATTGCGGTAACCTGGGAAGTTCAAAATGAATTCCAAAACACCTGACGTCACATGAAATGTGAGAAAGAGTGAATGGGAGAGAGAAAAATCAGTAAATAAATAGTAATTCAACAAAGTGCTATAGTGATATACAAATACAATCACAAAATTATAAAAATTGTTTAGAAATAAATATGAGAATCGTAGGAAAAATTAAGTGACAAGATATTTGGTATCATACTTTCTACATATATTCAATGATTTATGAACAAAAAGGTAACTTCAAACATCGATACATTTTGAAGCTTAAATTTATGGATACAAAGAACACCTCAACTCTGTCCAATATTTAATAGTGTCGCCAATAACTCTTTAGGTACAAGGGTACCAAAAAGAAAAAAAAAATTATTTTTCTGATCCAAAAAGGAAAAACAAGATCAAGTCAAAGGTACCTACCATGAACTCAAAAGCTTCCAGAAGCTAGTCAGAACACAATACATGAAGTAGAGTGCACTACTGATGATAGACACATTTATGTGTCTTATTTGAGCTCACTTTAATATATTGTTAGTCTTTATTTTGTACGTATAGTGGTATTTCATGTCTTTTGTAGGTATTTTCGAAGAATAAATAATTATGGAAAAGTTGGCTAAAAAGTGTTAAAAGCACTCGAGAAAATTGATAAAGGCACCCAAAAGTTGGCTAAAGACATCCAGACCTTGGATGAGGGCACCCACCTCTTACAATTCAAATGACAAGTTTTGGAGGGAATTGTTTCCTTCTCACGCAACAAAAAATCCGAGTAAGAAAACTTTGAAAGATTCACGGGTTTAATACAAAAATTATTTTATTGCCTTATAAAGAGGGAGTTGTACACAACTTAAATTCTTAAAATCAAGAGAATCTCATGTAAAAGAAGTAGATACTAGACGTGACCAAATATTCTCGGGAAGTTTTATTTTGATTAGGAAACAATATCTTTGATTAAGGAAATAACACAACTGGATTTTACCGAGAATCAAAGACCGAGGGAAAAAATATCACCAGGATTTTGTTTAAGGCAAAGATCAGACCAAACAAGAAAAAAAGAAGATATTATCGGGTATTTTCATTAATGGTCGAGATTTTTCTTTAGAAGAAAGGATTAAAGAGAAGATTTGCCTAGACAGTATAAATAAAGAGGTTTGGGTCGAGCAAAGGGGACTACAGAGTGATTAGAGAAGGGACAGAGGCTGAGAATCAGAAAAAAATTCTCTCTGCAAAAATCAGTTCGAAGAAGAAGAAGAAGTGTTTAACACAGACCAAACTGTTGTTAATTACCGTCACCTATACCTTCAAAATCAATACCTTTCGCAACGGTTTAGTGAATAGTAACGGCATCAGTTTCAGAAGCTAATACTCTTTAAAACAGTCGTTCTTCAACAGTTGCAACAAACAACCTTATCCAGCAGTGCTCCAGGTTCGTTCTTCTGGAATAGCTCCTCAAAGCAGTCGTTAAATCGACTAGAAATTAAAGAAAGACTGTAAGCCTCTTTTCATTAATAAAATCCATGATTTCACAATTTTCTTTTGTTCTTTTTGCTATGAGCAGCTAAATATTTTCTCCAGGTGTAGGAGGAAATTATCTTTTGATGTGTAATAATTAATATTTTATTTATTCGACATATATTACTCTACTATTTGGCTTTTGTTTGACTAATAATTTTCTCATCTTTAAAAGCTTCATAATAATTATTTTGGATAGTCTTTAGGCTGTTGATTTTTTTATAAGCGAAGAAAAATATTAGATTTTTGGCATAACAATGAAAGTTGTAATATTAAGTTTTAAAACGATAAATCTTTCGAAACATGAGATTGGGTTCAATATGATTTTGAGTAATTTGAGAGTAATAGTTGAAGTAGTGATTAATTAGTTTTTACGAACATCAAAAGTAGAAGAATCTGAAACCTTAAAATTTTCTCCTATCTTTCAATCGATCAATTTGTTTAGTTTTTTTATTCAATTTAATTCATAAAAATTCATTCACCATAATTTATTTTAGCACATAATTAGATTATTAATTAGAAATATTATAATCATCTCCATGGACAAACCCATGCTTTCCGCTTCTACTTTGTAGTTGTCGTGCGATTGCGGCTATAGGTTTTACGCCTATCAACTGACGACTTCCAAGATCTCTCTTATCTTATACAATCTACTTCAGAAGTTGAATCCTAGGAAAAAATAAAAAATAAACAAGAGATTAATCAAAAATATTATGACGACCAATAATGATTTGCATAGGAATTAAAGTGCATGAGAATTTATGGTTCCCTGCAAGTGGTTGTAAATAATAGAAAGGTAGACAATATGAGCATGAAATTGAAGAGAACTTCGTTACGGGGCACTAACCAGAAAATAAGAGAAATCTAGTTATTGGTGGTTAACAGAAAATTTAATATCCAATGGTACAATCTGGAATAACATGAAAATGGAGCAACTAGTCGTACAACTTCCACCATAAAGAACAACCTATGGTTTATGAAGCGAAAGACAGGGAGAATAACAGACTGGTATTAACCTTCTCTCGGACTAGTAAGAAGATGTTCCTATCAATTGTACTTGATCTTTTAGCAACAGGTTTGCTTGCTTTCTGTAGATGAAGAGTAAAACAAAATGAAAACTTTTTTTAGAAATTGGAACAAAACCATAATTTATCATTTTAATCCCCCACCTTTATATTTGTTATATGTTTAACATCTTCACAGCCAAAATAACTATATTTGGTTTATTAACCTGGATGGATATTGCAAAAATTTCTACTTTTCCTAATGAAAAAGAAAAAAGAGAACCATTCAAAATAAGGAAATACTTAAACTGAAGAAATAGTATCAAATGAAGAATCTACTAGCACTACCTTGTTACAGATACGACCTATGATAATGCAGCAGTTGTGAAGAGATCAAAATCTATAACAAAAGACGTTCATGCCAAAAAAAATAGTATTCAAAAGTATGAAAACGGTAGCATGAAACATATCCAGAAACCTTTATAAGAGTTATTAGTCGTTGTCTAAGAACAACATTAATGAGATCATCTTCAAGTCTTTGATCATTAACGACAGCCTACACAACCACCATACAAAATAAATCATACAAATGAGTTAAAAATATAAATGAGCTCGGAAAAAAATTAAAATATACAAAAGGTATATGCAAATATACTAATTAATGTTGCAACACAGGGCTTATTGATGTGCTTAAACGCATATTCAACATGTTGCTTTGCGTAGAGATATCATTTGTTAGGAATAAAGAGGAAAATATAGTTAGTTAGTTAGATAAGTATGAACGAAGGAAATTATGAAAATTCTACAGTTGGATAGAGTTTGTTAAGTTTGTTGTGTGAGATAAGAAATGACTAGAAAAAAAATAAAATGGTCTAAGGTCAGTAACAGTTAGATATGTTTGTTAAGTAAAAAAAAGTCTAGACAGAGTAAGGTCGGTCTTGTTAAAATTTTTCGAGGGAAACTACAATCTGTCCTTGTAGCCTATAAATATGCAGAGGATCATTCATTTGTAACTAAGCAATAACCAAATTAATAGGATAGAAAGTTCTGAGAACTAACACGAGAGTCTTGCTTCACTATAAATATTACTAATAGAAATTTAGGAGCTCTATACGAGCAATGTTAACAATGGTTTTATTCTGGTATATCTCCAGAGTGTGTTTATGTGCTTTCATTATGCCTGACTCGATAAGAATAAATAAACTACAAAGACTAGAATTCATAATCAACTTTATTTTATTACCACACTAAGTTGCCCTCTGTCACTCTCTAATCATACATATAAAAAGATGACATTTGGGTATGTAATTAGTTTAATATACATTTCTATATTGTTCCTACATGAATCAGATCCTCTGTTTTTTTATCGATGAAATAAAAATATAACAAGCCAATATGCTCAAACTCCAAATGAATGCTAGTGGTAGCAAGTTTAGTTATGCTTACTGAAGCATACTAAATTGATTCTCGAGAGAATATGCTACATATGGTCAATAACATCATCAAACATATGGAATAAACGACAACAAACCCCTCAGTGAAGCTTGGTTTCTTGAAGAGACAATAGCCAGGTAATCTGAACGTAAAACATCAAACAATATAACCTATCAGACTCCACACAAATACAAAAAAGGATGGTCAAAATATGTATACACAAATGTAGACGTACGTAGATTGGAATAATGTATTCAATTTAGTGTATCCAAATGTAAACCTAAACTCTAACCAGTAACAAACAAAAGTATTGCATAGTGTTAAAGCATCAACTGATCCCACTTATATACATATAAAACAACAAATGAAAAATATAATACGGAAAAACAAAAACTAAGAAATATAAAATTAGGCTAAAGGAAGCTAGTGCATGAACAAATGTCATCTACAAGAGATATAATAATAAATTCCAATTATTAACGAGTACAAATATCAAAAACAAACCATATATATTAAAATAAGCAAACCAAATGTTGAGATCACATACAATTTGGAACTTCCAAGTAATCTAGGGATGCTTGCAGCCTGTAATCATCTCGACTTAACTGCTTACACAACTTGGAACATAAAGCTTGGGCATAAAGCTTTGGTTGGATCCTCGTAAGTTTTAAGATTTTTACAGAGTTTTATGAGTTCAAACCCTTTCTTACTGCTAGTCCTCGAGCAAACTACAAATGTAACCTAAACTAAATACAACAACTCCCTTTCGTTGAGGATACGGTTACACTTAGCATGTGTGACAATCCTTTAAACCCCTATGTGTCCCTAGTGGACGAGTTATAGTCTCGTGAGGGTTTACAAGAGATTTACCCACTAACTTTCAAAAATTCCAGAGCACAAGCATCCAAAGAGCTAAGAAGACATAAAGTTTCTGCACACTAATAATAAGAAGTTAAATGTATCAAAGAACATTTTATCATGCTTAACTTTTGAGTTAGGAGAAAACCACCATGTGAAAAAATTTAGGTTCAAGAGTGATCGAATGTTTCGACTTCTGCCTCACCAATAAGGTTTTATGAACTTGCACTCAAAAGTCGCTCTTTATGATTCTCATGTGTGCAAGCAGGAATGAAGATAGAAATCCTGCACACGTTGAATGGTGGGAAGGAAAAGAAAACCTTCTGAATTATATGAAGATGTTATCGCATAAAAACATGGGATGAAAAGGAACCCTTTTTTTTCTTCTAATGATCTCTATGAAAGGATATCAACCACTATGCGAGGCTGAGAATGCTCACTCACCTTCTCATCCAATCTAAAATCAGCACCACTCTTATAGTGTCCGACAGAAACGTCTTTGTCTTCGACTTCAACTATAGATGATAAACTCTTGAACTTCGTAGAACTTCGACAATTTCTAACTCTTTTCTTCTCAAATTCGTGTTGCTTAAAACTTCTTTATAGATTTCTTCTTTCCCACGGCTTTAACAAATAAATACAAAAATAAATATACACTAAAGCAATAAAAACAATTTTTTTAACAATGAAACTACTATGGCTGTGGAGAAAGGACTTTACCACTTGATTCTTCACAACTTGAATTGTCTCGGTATCATAAACTTCATAAAAATTCACTTTTTTTGATTTTTCGCTTTTGTACTTAATCTTTAACTAGGATATAGAATTCTGCTCCTTATATTATTACTTTACTTTGAATCTGAATTTTGCTCTTGTAGTGTTGCTTGTAAACCTTGAACGTCTTTAACTTTCTTCAAATTTGTAATGTTCCGCTTGTTGATGATGTTTGTGTTTCTATGAACCTGTTGTTGTTGAGAGAGAGAGAATGGTGCCAACTGCAAATCAAACTACAAAGCAAGTTTTTTTTTCGCAATTCTGATGTCATCCTCATGATTGATAGAATTAGCACTCAAGAGATCAAAAAGTAATGCTGAAATGGTGCGAGGTTGGGTAGCTCATCATTCTACCCGGGGTTTGCGCAGATGAAACACTCTAAACGGATAATTTAGACAGGTACAAGGAATTGAAGGTTTGGTGCCTCACTCATGGGTATTGAATGATCAACTCCTCTAATATTATATTCTTTCTGCACCTAGTTTGCCATCGGCGGTTTAAGTCCCTTTTTGTCAGCTCTAGCCTCTCAACAACTAAGCAACCCAAATAAAATTCTATAATACTTGTAAGTTCAATTATTTCGGTAAGAACTCCGTATGTAAACGTAGCTAGAAGATACTAAGTGACTTTAAAATCTCTAAAAGTTGAAGGTTTCATGCAAATAGTTACAAAAATTTTAAAAATTCTATCTACAAAGTGAATACTAAAAACTATAAATGCTTAACACTCCCCTACACTTAAACTTTACATTATCCTCAATATAAATTGACTCGTCCAATGTAAAATCAAGGTGGGAAATCCTAAAACGATATGAAAATTCAGAAATAATAACAAAAAAAAGTACAAGAAATATTAAACCAATGGGTTTCCTCCCATGCAACGCTTGGTTTAAAGTCGTCATCCCGACTCTCTAGTCGCCCGTAGACCAACAATCTGAAAATTTGGGGACCATTCCATACGAAAATCTGCATGGCAAACAATAACTTCTTACAAATATTAGTACAAGAAAATAATATTGAAGTAATTGCTCGATAGAAGTTTCCCCCGCACTTAGTTCTTTCTACACTCGGAAGTGGATAGAGAACATAATTCGGGAACTTCTATAGAATCCTCTTTGAAAACCTGCATAGTATGAGAATCAAGTATCTCTAATAGAGGATATTGGAAAGAAAAGTCATTGAACAATACTTGTGAAGCACGTATATTTAAGCAATTGAGAGGTAAAGGAGAAGAATCATTAGGCAAGTGATTAGTCAAACCTTGCACAATCTCTTGTATCACGGGATCCTCTTCATCCTTAAAGAATTCAAATGAATTACTCACCTCATGTGTATCGTGGTTCTCTATCAAACTCTTCAACCAATCTTCATATGTCTCCGCTTCAATGAAAATTTCAGCGTCAACATTATCATTATAATTCTCGGAAAGTTCAATCGGGTCTTCCACAAAATCATTCAATTCAGTTTCATTCTCAACATACTCCTCTTTGTTTTCAGACTCACTGTAATCAGAATCTTCATCGATTTCACAACCTTTATCATTACGTTGTTTGAGTTCCATACAAATGGTCCTACTAATTTTTTTGAGAAGTTATTCCGGGGCTCCGTCATCTTCCAACTTATATAGTTTTTGAGCAAGTTTTCTGATATTCACACGCATTCTACCATCAATTACAATAGAATCTCTCGCCCATGACTCTTCCCTTTGAATGGGTGAATGATCATAACTACGATCAAAAGTCGGGTAAGGGAGACTATCGTAAAATTCAGTTTGTGTAACAGTCTCTCTATCACGATCAAGTTGGTCTAGTCTATGTTGCAAGTCTTGTAATCCATTCATAACATGCATACAACTCGAATATAGCCAATTGGAAGTATAATTGTCCCACCTTTGTGGTTGACTTACATACCGACTACAAGTTTGTTGGTATGTATGAAAATCACTATAAGGTTCTCTAGGATTTTAATCATAGCCAATGAATTGGTTTTGATTATATCCCAAAGGTGGTAGGCAATTGTCATATTGTTGTTGAGGTTGAAAATCGTATTGATTGTTGTAATATGCTCATTCCATGAGAAATAAGTACCTGAAATAAGATTCTCAAAACTAGGTTAGATTCAAAAAAAAGAAACAAAAATAAAAAATAAATAAAAATCAAAAATCAAACTAAAAATAAAAATCAAAAATCAAAAACAAATAACAAGCTATGCCTCCCCGGCAGCGGCGCTAAAATTTGGTCGGTTGTCAGCCAAGTAAAATTAATTCAAGTTCTTTACTTCACAAATATTGATTGGAGTATAATAGTAAGAACAAGTTCGTTCCTCAGGAAGATATGGGTTGTTAACTATTTTCGATTACTTATGTAAATAGGGGGTTTGGTTATAATTTAAACTAAATTAAATAAATAAAAATAATTAAAGTTGTCAATAATACGATGAGAGTACTGGTTAAAGAGTTCATCTTCCGTCATCAGACATGTTATCTATCAAACTTAATTTTCAAAAATAATAATTCAATATCAATAACCCTAAAGCATCCTATCGCAGGTCTACTCCGGCAAAACTCCTTTTGTCATCAAAGGCGTAAGAGCCACTCTTTGAATCCTTTTCACTAGATAACTTGGCGCAAGAGCCACTCAAGTTTAATCCAATGAAAGCAATGGTCTTTGTGAGTTGAGGTTATTCTAAGCAATCTGGCGCAAGAGCCACTTGGATTTAACTTAGGTCAAGCTTCTACACATAATTGTTTGGCAACATCCCGTCGTTAGAAATTATGATATGCTACTCGTAACAAGGGTTTTTCGACAATTCTGGATCTCAAACCCTAGTTTAGCTATAGATATGAGCATATGGTTATTCAATTTGTAACTTAAACAAACAAATACTCAATCATACACGCCATTATTAATAGTAGAACATGAACGATATTAAAAAGATTATAAAAATTAAGAATAATTTTAATTTATAATCATGTCCTAGACTTTTGGACTACATCTCTAACCAATAAAAAAAAATTAGCTACATGTAATTTTACTAAAAAACTATGGAAAAATAAATGTTAGAGAAGAATAAATCAAACCGAAAAAATGGGAAAAATAATCCCACGCTCCAGCGCAACCCTATCTTCTCCGTGTTTAAACCAGTCTCCTCCTTCTCTGCCTCCTCGAAGTCTTTCTCTTTCTCTGCCTCTTTTCTGTCTGTATTTTTCTATCTCAAGTTACATTTTAATGATACTCACGGCTTCCTATTTATAGGAAATAGTCACCGCCTCTTCTTAATAGTTTTAACTTCAATAGAATTCTAAACATGTCGTACACACTCCACCGACCAGCTGAACTCTCGTTCAAGACACGGATTCAACTGCCTTCACTATAATCCTCTCCGTAAATATATATCACACACGCTCAACTGGATCCACTTTTACCTGATTTTTCTCGGTCAAAATCCTGTCTTTACATTCCACTCAAACTCAAACTCTATCCTTCCTGACTTCTCTCTCGACTTCAGCCCTGACTCGAACAACACCTTCACCTAACTCGAAACAAACCATCAGCAGCTAGCCCTCTTCCATGTAAAATCCAGTACCAACAACCATCAATGTCTTCTGCCAATTTCCTTATTTTTCATTCACGGCAACCTCAGTTCAAATCCACCTGAGCTTATTATCTCTTGGACCCATAACACCAAGTCTTTAAACCCTTTCTTCTCCTTCGAACTTCATCTCATTCTCTGTCCAAAACCAAAACAAGTTGGTACCCATTGTGAATCTTTGTTTTACGAGCTCAAATACCCATCGACTCGAGTCCATCCTCATCTTCTCACTGATTTATTCATCTCAGATTCTCTCCATTCTTCACGGCTCTCTGTTAATAACTCATTCTCACAGCACACCCATCTCACCTACAGATTCAAGTTCCACCACAATTCCGAGCTCAATCAACCTACTCTGATCATCACCCAAGTATTCTACAGCACCATTAACTCCACTGATCTATAACAACTCGGAATCAACCAACAATCGTCTCTTCCATGATCATCCTGATCAATAGCAGTACTGCCATTCCTTTTTTCTCTCTCGATGTAACCAATGCTTCCCAACCGTGAAACTGAGAACATCTTGTCTTCGAGTTTAAAACATCAATCAACCCTTTCGAATCCATTAAATCATGAAAATCAGCGTACAAAACCTAGCCAGAGATTGACCTCGATAGAGCGAGATCTATTTCCTATCCTACCTGGCCAGGAAATAGCTCAATAGTTGAATTCAAAAATGAGATGGGAAGAAGAAGAAGGTGGCCCTGAGTATATTCTGCTGGTGTTGTTATAACAATTTGAATTATTGGCAGCCCTGAGTAGAAGTTGCGGCGCCTTTAACCATATTTGAATTCAACTGCCCCTTAGCGTATGACGGAGCGTCAATAGTAATTGCCTTGAAATAACCTTTTTACCCTTAGTTCCTGTTTTGCTTATAACTTTCTCATACGAAGTCGGAATGACTTCATTCTTTCGCCGTTGGCTTCGTAGTTCAATTCTCTACAAGATGGTGAGAAGAAATTCTGGATTTGACTGAGGTACACTGGGTCTTTTGAAGTTCTTCCCTTGTAAAGCTTCATTTCTACTTCTTTCAGAGATGTGACCTAGTAAAAGGCATAAACTACAAAAGTAATACTAATACAAAGTAGTTCGCGCAAAATCTAACAAATAAGTGTAAGAAAATGATACTTAAGATATGTAAATTATGCACTTATCACTTACCATAAAGTATTGGTATGGATGCATAGATGATATGGGAAGACCTGGTAAACAAAACCCAAAAAAAAATTATTATTGCATCTTGAAGACATCATCTAGAGTTACAAAAAATATACAACATTTAACGTGCGATTACCTGACCTTTCATGTACCTCCAAATCACCACAAATATATCCTACAGACCCCGCATCATAAAGATACAAAATATATAATTTAGAATTTGTTACCACTGCAACCAATTAACCTGGATTCTCATCCTAACTAAATGTTAGGTACAAACTGAAGTCTATACCGTCAATCCTTCCATATCAATGTCAACTTGTAATAAACAAAAGAAAGAATGGTTCTATTAACTTAAGAACTCGCATTGAGCTCTGGGTATTCAGACAGAAACTCATGTTCTTCTCAAGGAAAACATTAATTGCATCAATATTTGAAGGGAATTGTACCACTGTGAATCTCATGGGGTCTGAGAAATTTTGCCTGCACAAAATTTTAAAAGATTATCAAGAGATGTGTCATATGGGCTATACAGACTTAACACTTTTATACAGTCATACAAATTAAAAATGACAAATCCATAACCTCCAGAAGAATCGCAAGCTGGATGCGTTAAAATCACAACCAGATAACATATGCTTTATGTCCTTTGGGGAGGCAAAACGAGGGACTCCTTAAAGTAACACCTGATATAAGATACATATACTAGATTCAATTTTAGTTTACAGAACTAACATAAGTAAAATACTAACCATATTACCAGTTATTAGTTTCAAACATGCATATACTCTTTATCTTTCCATATTTCCAAAAACATACAAATGCAACTTATTCTAACAGAAATCACGTAGACACTATTAACTAAAATCAAACTGATGGTATGTCTGAAAATTTCAGTTCATTCATGGGAAAATTTCTGACAAAGGTAGTGGTGGTGGTGGTGGTGGAGAAACCAAAACTATGATAATAAAATCAAATAACAACCAAAATCAGATCTGATATCAAACAACAATGAAAACTCTTGTCTCTTTTCTTTGAAACAACATCTAAACAACCATAATCATTCAACCATTAAATCAAAACTAAAAAAAAAAATCGAAATTCAAATTCATGCTTCGTTTTACAATTATTACCACCATTAACTATTCATACAAAAAAGTTAGGGTTTATACCTGATGATAAACCAACTGTTGGCTGGTAGAAGCACAATCAATTATCAACAAAGTTATGGTTTTCGATTTTTAGGAACAATTTTCTTTTCTAGGGTTACAAAAATTTCAAAGTTAAAGTTAACAGATCCAGATATCTGGTAGATGGGTTATGTTTAAAACATCAGGACTTAGAAGTAAAGGTCTTGATTGTTTTTGTACTGAAATCATAGTAAATATAGAGTTCTTCTCTGTTTATAAGGGGCTTTGGGACTTGAGAGAGAGAGAGAAAACGAGTTCTTAATAGAAATAAATGACTAATTATGAAAAAATAAAATAAATGAGATCTAAAATAAAAAAAAGTAAAGATAATCAATAATAAAAGCCTTTGAAAATATGATATATTACAATAAAACCATGATTTGCAACGTATATAAAAGTTACGAATACGTTGTTCAATTTTTTTTAAAGATAATCTTTATTTAAAGCAACAGATATCCGTTGCTTTAATGTTTGTAACGTTTATATCCGTTGCTCACGCAAAAATCAAAACATTGCAAAACATGCCATATGGTGTAGTGTTTGGTTTCCCTTATACGAGACTAAAGATTTTATTCACATATATGAAATTCAGCTGGCGACTTTAAGGTCCTAAGATCAAATCTTGTCAGGACCATAAAAGAAAACTTAAAAACTCTTTCCCTCCACATATTGTCCGTTGGATTTTAGTTAGGTTCAAAGTGCCAAACATAACATTCACGCTTTCACTTGTTCGGGCAGTGATATGCCATGCCCTAAAGTGGGAAAATGAAAGTAACAATTACTAAAATTCAACTTCTTATGTTCAAGTATAAAAATAACAATTATTAAAAAGAAGAAAACAAAATACACGTAAGAATGAAAAAACAATAAGATAGTGACACGATTTTACAAACCCTAAACTCACCTACGAAATGAATCAACGTTTATGAGGGGAAAAAATGGTTATTATTGTTATAATAAATCTATAGAAATACTCAAGAATTAAAGGACTACTTTGAAAAAATTTATAATTAGTTTTTTACAACTCTCCTATGCCCGTGCATGCGCTGATTATCTCCTTATTGGTATTTCTTAGCGATTAAATGTTGTTAGAACACTGATCTGTTGAACCCATCGAACGTTGTATGTCAAGTTTGGTGTCAAGTTTAAATCCAAAACACACCGCTTAAATTGCTTACTAAAGTCAACTTCGCCAGGTTAGAATTAGGACATAGAAATATTGAGACACACTCTAGTTACTCATTGAAGACTTGAAGACGTACTGAAAACAAACGAAGACATTATCCTTCAAACTGACGTCAGGAACTATAGTTTGTTTTTTTCTTGATTATCAAATTTCGATGTATGGTTAGTTGGATTGGGAATTTCATATGCTAGGAAATATTAAACGTGAATATAACTTTAATATATTATTATTGTTCATATTAATTCCTTTGATACTCGAGGCTAGATCCTGATTTATATTTGAATTAATTTTCTTGTCTATACTTAGTAAATTAAAATTTCTTTCCAGCTAGCTAAATATGGTTGGAATACCAGTTTGATATCTCAAATATTAATTTGGAATATATTCTAGATTTTATTTATGAATAACACTATATTTATCTTAATTACAAATGAGTTATTTGTGTAAAAATAATCCAAAAATATATAGATATATATTATTTTTGAATTTGAACATCTATTGATGTTTTAGTATGAACAATAGGGCAGCTTACACTGGCCTTTGAAATTCATTAACCAAAACATTATAAATTATCATAAATCAAAGTATGGGTAAAAGAAAACACATAGAAAAAGAAAACCCTAGTTGAACTCAGATTCCTATCGAATTTAATATAAATAAAACAAAAACAACGTCTAGTCTTTGTAATACATATATTGCAGAAGGAATCCTTTATAAGGAGAACATTAATGTAGGTTATTCGTAAGAGATTGTCTAACTACAATAATAAGAGAAGCCTTTCTTAATTCGTGACCTTTTAAAACATTTGAATGTATGGTATGAAAAAAATATCAGGGTAGCTGGGACCGAGCCAGACGTAGGGTTCTTTATTGACCGGGTATAATCACGGTTAGTTCATGGTTCATTTAAGAGTTAAGATTAGGGCTGCACAGGAACCGACCGGAACCGAAGAACCGGACCGGAACCGACGGAACCGTACTCTATAAAAACCGAACCGAGGGTACAGGGTACGGGGTACGGGTACAAAAAATAGGAACCGAGTATAAGGGGGTACAAGGTACAGGTACATGCTCAGAACCGACCTGTACCGGACCCAAAGAACCGATCAAGTGATACTAAAGTTTGGAACTGTTGTTTGGAAAATCTCATAATAGAATACAACATATATGAAGCACACCATGCTCATAATCAGAAGTTTTTGAACACCATAGAGGGTCTCATCTAAAAGATCTTACAGGGAAAAGAATCAATCGAAGTTCCGAATGTTATGATACCCTACAGAGTCTAAGTTATACTAAATTGCAACAAGTAAACAAGTTCTGCATGTGATGAAATTCGTACTACCAAGTTCTGATTTTTCTGAACCCAAATAAGAAGTTAAGAATTCAGTAGTTACTTAAGTTACCTGAGCGGCTGAGCCTTAGGAAAGCGACCGCCGAGATTAAGTAGCCATCACATTCGACGGAACCACCAAACTTTTTGTGTTTGTGTTTATTTGACGGAACTTAATACTGTATACATTTCGTAATTAGATTGAAATGGTAGAAACACTTAAACTTTTTTTTTTATTTTATTTCAACAATTCACATTTAAATTTTATATGTAACCCAAAAAAATAAAATAAAAAAGGGTACAGGGTACGTACCCGGAACCGGACCCAGGGTACAGGGTACAAAACCGAAACTGGACCGAGGGTACAGGATACAGGGTATAGATACAAAATTTAAGAACCGATCATGGGGAGGTACAGGTACAGGGTTCCACCAAGAACCGAGCCAAACCAACCTTTGTGCAGCCCTAGTTAAGATTAGTTGGGACGAGACAGAATCTCTACCGCCCTAAATTACGGAGATCTCGGCCGCTCTTTGAGATACGTATACACCACTTTCCCTTAGAATTTTGACGCAGACTATGAGCCAACTTGATATGCCTTTTTGAGTTCATTGCGATTGGATATTTTGTTACAAAGTATATTTTAGATAGACTATGAGATAGGTTTCGGTAGATGTGATTTCAGAAACTTTACGTTTCATATCATTGTGTGTTCTGCCACTTAAAAATCTCGTTAACAATTATGTAAATAAAATGATGGGTATTGTTAACTTGTATAACCGTTTATTCTATCTTTGTCTAATTGCAGTAAAAATCATAATTTGCAAATGATTTGTTGTTTTATAATGCAGGAGAAACTAATTTTCAACGCTAAGAATAAAGAATTTTTAATTTTCAATAACTTAGTAATACATTTTATACAAGTTGATACATTCTAAAAAGACTCGAGTATACATTGACTAAAGTTTTAAAGTAGCTTCAAAGAGTTATCGGTAATTTGGGGAATCAGAGCCGCCACTAGTAACTCAATGGTTGTTATTGCTTACATATACTTGAGTCTGACTTTGTGCACCATGGGCACACGTTCCTCCCCTCCTCATTTGCTGTGTTTAACGAATATGAGTTTTAATATTTTGGAAATTCGTTTTTTTTTTTGTAATTTGAAAAACGTAAAAACGCAAGTTACGAAGCTACAGTTTTTCTCTTTCTTCTCTTTTCTTCTATCATGTTATCTTCATATTTTTCTGCTTCTTCATCTCTTACACCTTTCTTCATGGACGATAAAGAATTGAAGATCACATAGCTCTAGGAAAAAAATAGTAACGGATAATGTTTTTGGTGAATTAAGAGTTCAACTTAAATTGAGAAGTTCCCAAAATCTGGTCAAATTTAAGCCTTGGTTTCCATACAGATGGGTTTCTGAAGCCAATTTGATGATTACACAAATATAACCAAAGCCACAAAATTTCTAACCTAAATCATAAATATAGCCAACAATCGAGCAGTAACTTATCAGAATTAGCATCAAATATGAACCAATTCTATGATTTTTTTTATAGTCTACCAGTTAACCAATTACAATTTTAACCAGAAAAAAAAAATCCCTTGATACAAAACCTTCAAAATTTAAGACGCCCAGATTTATTTAATAAGAGAAAATCTGACTTGAATTCCATTTTCATATTTGCATGATACTAATGCCTCAGATATCGTCACAACTTGTGTGATTGTTTTTTTATATTGATTCTATAATTCGTTCACACTAGAGAATCAATAATCATTTGTTTTACTGATGTTAGGGATTTTTGTGATAGTGAAATGATGACTAAATTGAATATAGAAAAAGTGAAAAATCACTTGCCACTGTTTTTGCTTTCATTAAAATTAACTAGGATGAAGAGAAGGATCATGGAGAAAGTGAGAACCGGACAGATAGAAGATGAGTCTTATTAGTTGTTTTGACATAAAAAGTAAAAAACAAAAAGGAAATATAAAGTCCCGTAAAGATCGAAGGAATATGCACCTCGGTTAAAACGGGGTGCCCAAAGTCGGACTCCATATACTTGGCTAATTTTTTTTATTGCTCCATATACTTAGCTAAACAAAATTTGTTATTGCTTACGTGTATATCCGACGGCTTAAATCTCAGTCAATGATATCCGACGGCTTAAATCTCAGTCATTGATCACGGTTAGTCGAACTTACTAAATACAGCAAGGAATATAAAGCCCAGTTGTCCCAGGTGTTTCATGTGGCAATAAATCTGGAAGAAGAAGAACACTTGAAGAGCCAACATAAAATCCCCTTAGATAAAACCAAGCACTACCAAAGCATATCTTTAGATGGAATTTATTCCAATTAAGTTATACGAGCCCATACACAAACAATTTGCTCCGCTATTCTTTTTTCTTTTTGATATGAACAACCTATATTGACTAAACTGGTAAAACAAAAACAAACCCCACAAGTGTGCTACTACATGAAAAAGATATATACATAGGTCAAAAGAATTACAAGTAATATATTTTTCTCTGTCAGAATATGATGCTCATATGCTAACACTAAGTACTTTAGTAGTTACATTTGGCTTCTGTTTTTCACCTTTGTAAAAATGCAAGGGACAGAAAAATCATTGCTTCGTTCTCCGAAGAAAAATTATGGGGAGTGTGTTACTGTATGTAGTGGCAGTGGCAGCGGCTTTACTCTAAGTTCATATGTCTTACAAAGCGCGAAAAGTTGTTCCAATTTTCGGGAATGAATACCTTGGCATTCATCCTGGAATACGTAAATGATTTTACACCTGCTCTATGTGGATTGCAACAGTTTGCAATTATTTGCATTAAACCTTGCTGCAGTATAAACAACAACAACAGTAACGGGTTAAATATCCACAGGATGGAATCTAAAACCTCAAAAGGTAGAAAGACTCTTTCAAAGAAGCTGAGAAAAAACAACAGAACAACGATTTATACCGTATCGAATATTTCAGTCTCGTTTTGACCTGTCAACTGTACTAATCTTTCCTTCGACACAGCCCATATCTGGAAATTTGAGAGAGGAAGTTAGAACGCGAGGATAGGTGGAAGAAAATATAGCGAATGACACGAGCTGAGATCAAAATACTCCAACAAGAGTTAACTTTTGTCTCTTGAGGTTAATCAGATCAAAAAGGCCATTAGGACCACAATGGTTATCTACTCGTCGGATCATTGTTCAAACAGAAGTGGTTATATACCTAGTACTAAATCTCAAATGACCAGTTATATTCTGTCACCTAAGAGATGCTATTTGAGAATGACCAAGGAAGACAGGTTTGTAAGAAAAATAAAAAGCTTAACTACAAGTTTTCTTTGCAACAGGGCCCTTACCTGCCGCAGTAAACCTTCAGGACCGCAATGATACCCACGTGGCATGTCGTGGTCATTCATTTCAAAGCATCTACAAGCAAAATATCAAACAAGATAAGCATTTGCAAGGATGCCTTGTTTGACAATGGTCTAAGAAGATTGGGAGAATTCAAATGCTTTCATCCATCTAGGGGTGATGGAGAACTATGAACATGTGGTGTATAAGAGTCGAATATGAGAGGTAGTTCGATGGATCATTACAAGTATCAAATTATGCATGAACGGAGTGAATCTGGGAAAACGGCTCCACAGCCTACGATTTAATGTAAACCTATTTGTACATTGGGGCACATAAGTGTATTCTTGCCAAGTGCTTGTGATTCTTTGAATTACAAAAAATTCAAAACATGTTTATTTGCATGATCACAGGGTACATATTTTAGAGAGTTTAATTATTTTATATTGATTTAGTAGTTTTTTTCCATTCAATATAATAATTTGATTTCTGATCTGGTGTTCACCCGCATATAAGGCTATATATGGGAGACGGAGAAAAAAGAAAAAAAAGGATGACAAGGTTCCAGTATAGATAGACTCACGAGACATGCAAAGCAGCTCCATGACGAGATAGCATCAAAGCTAGAGGATCATAACCATCCCGCAGAGGAGTGTTGTAGTAACCTGCTGTAAGCTCAGCTGGATGCGAGCCTGTATAGTACCACCAGTATACTACAGCAATTTTAGCAACCAGCAAAACAGAATCTGGCCCGTCATTTTGATATTTCTCCAACATCTTTGCAGCCTTTTCAAGAATTACATCCGCATGGCGGAGAAGTTTCCCACTGTACCACTCCTACAAAGAGATGGCAGTCCCCTATTAAGTTTTTGAATTTCATCGACGTGCATAGTTTTATTTGCAGAATGCTAATATCTCAATAACAAACAAAGAAATTCCATGTATACGCACGAGGAAAAATTGCCCATAATCTGAAACATAGCTTTCCGGCCCATATTCAAAGAACGGAACCCCATCAGGAACACTATTGTAACAACCAGCATTTTGTGGGCCCTTGCATCCCCACTCAGGTTTTCCCTCAATGCATGCAACCAAATCCAAGTCTTCCATCCTAATAAGAAAAGAAAGCTTCAAAAGTAAGTGAAAAATGCAATATAATAATTAGTTGCTGCTGCAAGAACACTACTATAAAGATTGAGAGAGTGCTTACATGTACTTATCGTAGCACTGGAATTCACCAATTCCAGGAGATCTCCACCTTCCGTCATTAGAGGGATGTGCAGGGTACCTCAATTCACCAGAAGGACCAAGGCCAATGCTTATTTCTTTAATTACACTTCCCATAAGGTGCTCAAACTGATTTTTGAAACTCAACATAAAGTCCTCATAACATTGTAGGGCAGTCCGACCACAAAATATAGGAACACGATCCACACCTAGTGTAAGATAGTCATGGTTTGAGAATCCATGCCGGTCTCGGTAGTATATATCGTTATTAAGACGGCCAATCTGAAAGAGAAATGACAATGACGCAGTCGTCCTTTTAAAATTGGAAACAACATAGGAAGAATCATAAATGTCTTTTTATGGGTGCTATTGTTGTTATCTTTGCATGGTATACAAGTAGGAAACAGGTATAATACATTAAATGATAGGGTCTGCAAGTAGTTATCACACATCAAATATAAGACACTGCAGTCATGTTATAGCAGATGTATTAAAATTTTACCTCCAGAATCCACAATGGCAAACTGACACCTTGTTTCCCATTAGTTGTTAGATGCATGTTTGCATGGAAAGACAATGCGACATGTAACTTCAATCCTGAGTCAGATATCAGCTTGAACAGTTCCTCATAGACTTGCCAGTTATATTCAGATGGAGAAGAACACTCCACAATTCCCCACCATACTTCGACTGTAATTCCATGCACGCCTGCCAACTTGAGAGCTTTTAGAGACGCAGCTATGGCTCTGATTCTAAAATAAACAAAGGGGAAAGAATACAAGCATTTATTTTCACAGCCTCAAGAAACAGAACATGGAAAGTATTATCAATTCTCTAATGCAAGAACATTTCTGCTATTAGTGATAAAGTAAAAATGGGAAATGTATTTTCTCACCTATCGAAACATATTAAATTCTAGTGGAAAGTAGTTAAGACGATAATTATCCCAACCATGCGATGATTAAAAGCTTACTTCTTGATCTTTGCATTTCCAGAGGTATCAATCCCAAATGTATCTTCTGGCATCATCACAAAAAGAGGGACTTTCTTACGCTTCGAAGACTCCAATATTATAAACCTGGATTTCTCTTGGTAAGCCATGCTGCAGATATGAGAAACGAATAGAAGGCAAAAAATATAATAATAAAAGGAAAGAAAGAAGTAGAACATTAAAGAAACAAAATCCCCTTGAGACACATAAGATTTTCGATATTAACGCAAGAAACTGTTAAAGAACACAACCGGTTACTGTAACAGTTGTTTCCTTCATAATGATCAATCCCTAGTGTGTTTCAAAACCTGATAGCGATAACTTATTGAAGATACTCCAAATCACAGACCTAATATACCATAAACACTCTAAATTACAATGAATTTCTACATTAAAGAAACTCATATAGTTCTAAAGCTACCAGGATATTGGTAACAACCCTAACAAGAATTTCTGATCATTTTCATTTAAGATTCTACAATTCAACCTTTCAATACTTTTATATCTCTGCAATTCACTACTTGAAAGAATTTATCTAATCTTATCAACTCAACTATTAGCCGACTCAATTACTAACATTCAAGAAACGAAATTCCTAACAAAACAATAAATATTCCTAGAACTATTTCCATTTCAAGATTCTACAATATCATTCATCAACATGCAACAACAGAAATTTATCAAAGAATTCCAAGAAAAATGCAAATAAAAATTAAATGAAACCTAAATTGAAACATAAAGAACTCAACTACATACCTTTTAAAAGCTCGATTAGGAGAAACAGTACTCCGTATATAAAATCCCTTGTTGAATGAAGAACAAGAAATAGTGGAAACATTTCTAAGATTGCTTTGTATTGTTGTTCTCTTCTGAAAACAGTATAAACTGAAAGTGTTATTACTACTACTGTTACAACTACTATTTACCAAACATTTTTCCGCCATTTATTCTTCAATATCTGATCTAATTTTGATCAATTAGATCAGATCAATCAAAAACCAGAATTTTTTTCAAGAATTGGAAAAACAGAGAGAGTTTTATTATTGGTAGTAGTTATTAGAATATCCCTAGTTTCTAGAGGAATTACAAAACTAACACCAATAGTTCGCTTATAACTTTACTGCACAGTGCGCAATCATATTTAGCGGTTCTTAAAAAAATCTATACTGCAAAAATCTAATATTGACGGCGTGGATTCTTAGAATATGTCGACTTAGAAAAATCCTTGTTGAATCTGAATCGCAAGATGTAAAGGTTCTGGATCGTATAGATTGGTGGGCTAGTGATGAAAGTTGAAGACACATTTGATTCGTAGGAGTTTGCCAGTTTGGGTCATTAACACTTTTTAGTAATAATAGGTGGGCCAGCCCAATCGTCTAATTAACTATTATTTGATCACACTTCTGTAGTTTAATCTTTCTTCCAACAAAAAACAAAAATAAAAACAAATTAATCACAACACAGTATAGACGATAGAGAATTGCCTGGAATGTGACGCGGCACTACAGTTTTTTAGGATAAGTGAAATGGAAATCATACGATTCAATAGAAGTGAACCTAGGAACTTCACTCGAAATGATACTTGGCCACATATGGATACGCACAAACGATTTGTTTGTGGTTTGCCACTTGGCAAAATATGAATCGTAATATTTGGGAACATGTGATTTCTACAAAATCCAAAGTAGATTTTTTAGCGTTTTATCGCGAATAACGGAACATTTGGGAAGAAAAACGTCCGTGGTGGGTTCAATTTTGAAATAGAGTAAAAATCGCAGGTGTGCAAACAGAATCTAAATTAAACAAACATTACAGATTAACAGAATAAAATAAAATGAAATTAATTAATATAATGAAAGGGAATATTATTAGATTCGAATTACTAAAGATAGATTATGTTCACTACATAGGAAATACGAATGAATAAATAATAACAAACAATGCATTAAACTAGGAAACGAAGAAAAGGCAAGATAGCCGTGGTTAAATCAGTGATAAGATACTCCCAATGACTAGTCCACCCGCAACATTGAATTTCGAGTTTGAAATCGCCCCATTTTCACTAGGACTCTCTGCAGTATCAGGAGCCAAAGTCGATGATGGACCGGGACTTAATGGACTCATTGGCATTGAAGAATCTGGAGACAAAGATGGTGCAGCCGATGTTGGAATTGTCACAGGTGAATCTGAGGGTGTTGCTACACTCGCTGGAACCGCTGCAATTGCTGGAACTTCCGCTGGCGGTGGTGATGATTTGGGTGTAGGTGATGGTGGAGATGAAACAGGAGCCACGGGAGTCAGTGGTGGTGTTGGAGTAACAGGGGATGGTGCAGGAGAGATTTTACGTGGGGGAGAAACAACAGGTGGTGATGAAGTTGGGGCTTTTGATGGAGATGGTAGTGGTGTTACAGGAGATTTTGATTGTGGTGGTGGTGCTGTTGTTGATGATTGCGGTGGTGGTGTCGTCGTAGTTGGCAATGGTTTTGGGGATGACGCTGGTGATTGTGCTAAACCAGTGTCCAACACGCACAATGCTAACAAAATAATGCAAACTAATCGATTCATGATGGGTAATTAAAGGTGTGATGATCAAGTAATAATGGTGCAGTGTTAAAGTTGCGGTTGCAAATGAATGATGGGTTTTTAGGGAAAGTGTGATTCTAGATAGAGAAAGTACCAAAACTACTTTTGAGAAGTGAAGAGATGAAAAGATGAATTGAAAAGAGAGGAGGTATAAATAATAAATGAGAAAGACGAATTTAATCTTCCAAACGTTTGGTTTTTATAAATAAAAAGTGACCGTTGAAAGTGCTCAGGAGTTAGGGTTACGGTCCAGTGGGTAAATGTAGCCGTTAGGTGTACGTATTTGGCTGGGTATTCCGGTTTTTGTGTTTGGATTCAGTTGCAGTACTAAAAGATTCTGTGGAACGGTGTTGGTTTCAAAATAATGTCTTGTGATTTGTTACCCACCGAGGAGATTGGATATTTACTTAGCAGTCAAACTCTGAGACACGTATTTAAAAAAATTGCGGATAACCAATTTTTGATTGGGAGAATATTTGACGTAGGGTTATGGTTAGGGATGCACATTGGTCGGTCGGTTTAACTTTTTGATTAAACCGTAGATCGAACCGACCAGACTTCGGTTTCCTTAGTTTAAACCGTAGCCGAGCCGTCTTTGTCGGGTTCGGTTTTTAAACCGGTCTAACTCGACTCAGTTTGTTTTCTGTTTATTTCGATTATTTATCGATAGCATTTACGTAAATAAATATACAATTTATGGACCGGTTAAATCCATCCAAACCGACCCATATAAAACCGATTCACCTATTAAAATGAAAATTTGAAACAGAAATTTTCAGTTTCTTCTGTACTCTTTTACCTGCAAAAAAAAATTTCATACAAATCTTAATTATCTTATATCTTTAACTACACAAACAAATAACAATCAATCCATAATTAAAACCAAAGGATCCACCTTGTACTAGTTATATGTTTTTAAACAAGTTTAAGATAAAAAAGTCTAAACTTCATAATTAAAAAGTCTTAGAGAATTATGAATCTCTGATTCAGATCAAACCTAGGTTTAAGTCCACCCTGTTATGATTCATCTTCAAGGATCAAAGACCTCTGGCACAGGCATATCATCTTTGGCACAGGCATATCATCTAATAACTCTGCAACAAAAAATGACTTTTAGGTTTAAGTCTTTAACAAGTAAGAACTTTGAATTGATAAGCATAGAAAACAAAAAAAGAAAAAGAATACATTACCTTCCTTAATGCTAGAGTTATCATCCGGTATATAGTCACATAGGAAATCAAGAGCAATAGGTTTTTGTAACCAACTTTGCGTACAAAGAAGTACTTCAATTTTCCTACAAGATAAAGAGCTTCTCCATGGAGTAAGCACGCGCTTTAAGCTACTGAATTTCGATTTAGATGCAACTGAAGACACGGGAATAACTAATATATCCTTTCCCATGTAGGAGAGCATCTTATACTTGACATTATTGGCCTGCCACCATCCCAATATGTCAAATTTCTCAATCATTGGTTCACACTCATCCATCAAATACCTATCCACCTTTGTTTTTCCCTTAACACCATCATTGTCTCTTCTACGCCTTCCCTTCCTTGAGTTAAGCACGGCCTCATAACTGTCCTCAACACCATCATTGTCGTCTACAACAACATTACTTGAATTTACCACCTCATTTTCATTTGAGTATAAAAATTTGTACTCCTCATAGAGTCTCACTAGATCATTTCTCACCTTTCTCATGACACTTTGATCCCTATCACCATCTTGCTCATATAAACACTCAAGAATAAATCCCAATCCACCCTCTTTCTCTCGTGGATCAAGTAATCGAGCAATAAATAAGACATGATTCATCTTATCATATCCACCCCAATAGTTGTTATATTTCAAAAATATAAGATGAGCCATCCTTGCAATAAAAGGATCTGCTCTAGAATTGTTCTTAAATTGAACTAATTGTCCATGTATCAAAGTTAACTCTCATAAAAATGCATGTGTTGTAACTTGAGTGGAAGCAGAAAACTAATTCATCTTATCATACCTTTAGACACTTCACAAGGCCTCTGGCATAGACCCAATCTTCTGCATAGGGAGCATGTTGACAAGGATTTTTTTTTCTTTTTTTTTTGTTCTGCGGTTCCTGTGTGCCTCTTGGATTAGTATCCACAGGAGCTTCATTATCAGATTCAGAACTAGATGAAGAAGCATCATAAAGATCATCAACTTAATAATTTATCACTACATCAAAATAGTGAGTATTGGGTAAAGCAAGAAAAATGTCTTCTCCAAAAATGTATTTCTTTTTATAGTCACCATCAACCCTTTCTAACATTTTAAAAGATTTTTTCAAGCTTTTCAGCTGCATTTAACATCAAATATGTGTTGTTCCACATCTAAAATCAAACCTCTCTTGCATTCAATCTTTTCTAATGCTGCACAATGTCTAAATTTGGCTAACCTAGCAGGAGAACTCTTAACATACTTCACAACTGACCTGATTCTGCTTATGGACTTATTATAGACTCTTACTGCATCTTTTATAACAAGAGCAAGAACATAGCAACACACCTAACATGATAAGAAAATATTAGAAACAGGAAAACATTTTTTATAAAAAGATCATAATGAGAAGCAAATGACACTTCTCATAAAATTGAAAGATGCAGTAAGGTGAAAAAGATCATAATGGACCAAGCTCGAGAATGAATTCAAGGTAAAAAGATGAAAGTCAATACAAACAAAGGTCCAAATATATATTTAGGTTCACTTCTGTCTATCCATGTTACATTGAATGTTATCACAACAGTTTAAAAATAATAATAATGTTATCACAATATAATTCAAACAGTTTGGTAAGAAAAAGATGATAAAAAGAAACAGTTTGGAAACAAACATCTCATGCACCAAATAAACAGTTATAATTAAGAAGATGATAAAAAGATGTAATATAAAAAATTTAAGAAATCTTACGTGCAAGAATTCAAATCTAACTTCTCCTCATGTCCATCCAATCACACTAGTCTTCAAATAGTCTATTGACACCTTATTAGCACTAGCATTATCCAATGTCACACCAAACACATCTCCAAGTCCCCAACTCAACAGACATTTCTCTAGCATCTTACCAATCGCCACATCTGTATGACCCTTAATATGGCAGAACATGATGATTCTCTTTTGTAACTTCCAATTATGATCAACATAGTGAACTGTGACACAAATATAATTAAAATTATTTCGAGATATCCATGTGTCAGTTGTGATAGATACTCTCTGTTTACATGCCTTGAAGTACTCTTTCAAAAAAAAATTCTCTTTAATATAGATTTCTAGAAGTTGTCTGTATATAATCATATGACCAGGTACCTTAAAACTAGGCTCCAAAAACATACATAATGATCTAAAACTTTCTCCTTCTACCATTCTAAATGGCATCTCATCCTTGATAATGAACTCCACTTACATTCTTCTACATTTGTCTTGGATAAAACCCAAAGAAACCATCTTACTATCATCACCAGGTCTTGGAGGTGGAAACATCAGTTGTTGTTGTCCCTTTGTCTTCTTGTTAGGATTTTCAGGGCATGTCTTTAAATGATTGTTCATGCTTGATGTTCCATTTTTGCCGGAATCAGTATCAAATGGTTTTTTACAATGTTTACATACAACTTTATCTCCACTTATTCTTTCAAAATCATTCCGTACATTAGAAGTTGTTATGCAAAACTTCTTCTTATATGTAGGTGTATCTGCAGGTTGAGATGAAGGTGTAGCTTCAGGTTGAGATGTGGGAGTAACTTCAACTTCAGGAGTCGCAGTAGGTGCACTAGACGAACCAATTTCACTTTGAGGAGTTTTACTTGATTCATCCATGATCAGCCGGAAGACCTAATACAAAAAAACATTAGTATTGTTCATCTTACAAAAAAACAATTGACAATTAAGTGCTAAAACAATACTACATTCAGCATAACCAAACATTAATGATAATTTTCCCAACATTAAAGCTTTGGATCATTTGCACAAAACAAAAAGTGATCATTTGCACAGGACATGAAGTACAAAGTTTATATGATTAAGCATACATAACCAAACATTAAGCACAAATCAAAAAAGTGATCATTCGTAAATCATAATAAACATTGACTCACTAAGTTTCTAGCATAAAATTCAAAAGCAATTATACTTCTCTTCAAGGCAGATGTAGATATGACATTACATCTGTAAGCATAGACTTTGGATTACAAAAACAAAATAAAAGGACCAACATCCAGAAACACCACAACATGACTTTAAACTCAAATTTAAAAATCAATTTCACGTTGAATTAAGAATATAGTACTTCAATTAGTCTTTTGTACACTATATTGAGCACCCCAATTAAGGAGACTAGATGCTCAACTCAATACAATCAAGATCATGCAATGAGTAAGGAAAAGCACATGCCAAAAAAGACTAAAATAAGAAAAGAATATCAGATCCTAATCCCCTTAAGAAGAATCCTCACATCAACAAACACATGAAAAACTATGTAGCATGAAAAACTATTAGCTTTGTTTCTACTAAAACCCACTAGAGTAAAAGATCAAACAGACACATACACAACATCAAAGTATCAAACACAAATAAATCTATGAAGAAAAAATAACCATGTAAGAAATAGAAGAAAGGGAATTACCTTTACAGACAACAATTGATCTTTTATACCCTTATTCCATCATTGAATCATTGATTCATTTTTACAAATCAAATATAAAAAAAATCAGAAGATCATATTTTGGAAAACTAAAATTAAGAAATTAGGGAAAATTAGTTTATCATACTTACAGTACCTGGTAGAGAAGATACGAAAGAAAAAAGGTGGTGCTGGTGATGCCGTGATGGTTGCTGGTGATGGTGTCTTAAGAGAAACAACTAACAAGGTGGTGCTGGTGATTTCTTCTTCAGTAGTTCTTCTTCAGTAGTCGCTAGAGAGAAAGAAGGAAGGAAAAATAAATGAGAAAGGATAAGAGAGAAACTTGTTTTAAGATTTTTAGGGTTAGATTATGGGTAGATAGGATTAGTTCTAGGGTATTAGATTTAGGGTTAATATTAACCGGTCTTTTCGGTTCGGTTCGGTCGTTTTTTACACCTAAATCGTAGGCCGAACCGTAGGATGAACGGTTATGATAAGCTGAACCGTGGACCGAGCCGTCATCAACTGTCGGTTAAAAAAACCCGCCAGTTTGGCCGGTTCAAACCGGTTCATATGCAACCTTAGTTGTGGGACAAATAAAAACATGCTTATATTTTTTTAACCGTTTTTAACAAATTTAGTTTCATATTTTCTACTCTAACTAATTTACGATTTTCTAGATTTAAATATAAATCTTTATTTTGATAATATATGCACCGAATTAATAGTGAATGTTTTGACGTCTCCGCATCTTACCCATGTACATGAGGATTTTGAGTTATATTGCAACTGTCAAGTTAATGTTATCGAATGAAGATTACGTGTGCAAATAATATGCCAAAATGTAGCAAAAATACTCATTGGTGGCAGATATTCTTGGCTTGATGTTAATAAAAAAATGGATTTTAGATATTCTTTTTAGGAGATCGTTTTTTGGTTGTTTTTTTAGAACCATCAATTGGGAAATACTCCTACAAATTGGAGGATACTTACGGTTATATGGGGCTTAATTTTAGCTAAAGGGATATTTTTCCTAATATAAAATGTTTGTACTACCTTTACCCTAATAAAAATAAAAAGAAATTATCCCCCTTCACTGTTATTTTCACCCGACTCCTTCTTCTCCTCTTCTTATCCTCTTCTTTCCATAAGTTCTTCATTTCATCGTCACTTCATCGACGATTCTAAAAATTTCTTCGTCGATTAATTCGTTCTATAAAAAGGCCTAAAATAAAACAATGTAGTAGGTCATGCCCTGATCCTGAAGTTGGAATTGCTTCTCAAAGTAAAGCAAAACAAGTTTTAAAAGGAAAATTACATGCAATTGCAAATCAAGAAGAGGAAGAGAACTCCAAAGATCAACCAATCAGGAAAATGGCTCCGGTTAGAAGGTGAGTGATTACCATCAATTTAATTTTAGTTTTGTAGTGTTATGATTGATTTTTTTAGGTTTTAAATTAGAAAATAGATCAAAATTGGGGGGGTGGGGTGGGTTAGTAAAAGTCGGTATTGGTTATATGTTGAATGCAATACCGACTATTAGAGTCGGTATTGAGTATATGTTGAATGCAATGTTGATTCTAGATTAGGTAATGTGCATGTTTTTAGGTTAATCCACACCCGGCATTGCTTGGAGTGAAATTGCAATGCCGACTGTGCCTCAAAAATCTCTGCCAATCTTTGAGCCACAGTCGGCATTGCGGTTCCACTCCAAGCAATACCGACTGTGTTATATGCAAGAACAATTATGTTATGATTGTGAACTTGCGGTTCCATTGAGTTTTGATAAAGACAAAAACATTTGGATGAGGTTATGATGATGATGATGATGATGAGTAAACAAAAAGTAGAATCCAAATTGATAGAATAAAGCATGCTAATTTTTTATTGACATTATATAAAAGGGAAATGAGGAAGAAGAAAAAATATTCATCAGTGAATATTGAACCAATGTCGATTGTTATTTATTTTTGTGTGTAAAACTCTGCTATGATTCAATGGCGACTCCTAGGTTGTGATGCATAGTTCATTGATGGGCTTTGATATTTATATCTTATTATTTAGGATGAAGAATAAAGCCAAAAGAGGATCAAAGAAAGTTGTATCTTTGAAAGAAAAGGTTGTTGACGCCAACCCACCGTCCCTTCAAAAACCGTCATGGTGGCACTAAACGATTAGGGGAAAATAACCGAGGTGCTGATAACCCCCCAAGGAATCATAGTATTATATCCATCCGTGAACCTACTGAAGAGGAGTTTAGTAGAAAGATCTCAACCCGAAGAAGAAGAAATTCATAAAGAGCAAGAAATTCTCGAAGAAGAACAAGTTCAAGGAAAGAGAAAAGGTAAAGTAGCATCGAAAGTAAAAGGGGGCCATATACCCCCTGAAAACCTAATGCTACCTGACCACGATGATGGCCATTTTTGGGGTGAACCGGATGGCAATGAACTTTTATTCGACTACAAAGATTTGTGGGCTCATATCGTTTATAATACATATGTAAGATTATTCGTCTTATGTCATGTGTTATTATTAATTTTGTGATCATTCGTTTATGTTTTTGTACATTTTTGTTTTGTAGGATCATGAGAATGCAGTATGTACCTTTAGACACCAATTGATTCATGTCTGGGATTTGGAAAATGAATGTCAAGTTGTTAAAGACCAAGTGGAAGCATCTGGTTTGTTACCTGCGGTCCTCAATTACATGGATTATGATGCTATACGGTGAATTGCTTTGCTGAAAGGTTTTATGGTGAAAATGATACCATGCGTTTCCCGATTGGTGAGATGTTCTTCATTCCCGATGATACTCATCAAATTCTAGGCCTTGATGTGTAAGGTAAAGCAGTTTTGGAAGGAAATTACACCAATGATCTAGGTTGGGAACAATTTTACGTTTTTACTAAGAAGTAGTTTGGTTGGGATGAAGCAACTTCAAAAGAGAATTTCCATGTTAGTGGTAACTATGCAGTTAAGGCGTTCAAGCTAGTTTTTTTAAAGGTATAACCTTTAGAGGGACAAAGGACAAACAAAACTTGACCACCGAAGAGATTCGTCATACAACCGCTGCATATTTGCTTGCTATATGTATTGGGAACTAGGATCTTTCCGGACACAAGTGGTAACCGGGTTAATGCAAACTTCTTGCAGTTGTTGAATCCTTTGGAGTATGTTGTTAATTATTCGTGGGGCACTGTAATTATTGCACACTTGATCGGAGAGATACGGAAGGCTAGCAAGGCGGGAACTAACCAATTTGTTGGGAATTTCACTCTCCTCCAGGTAATAATTCATTTGGAATTGTTTTTGTTTTTGTTATTTTGTCGATCTATCAGTTATATTGTTTGATTTTTATTTTGACATAGCTAAAATAAAAAAAAATGTGACATAGGTTTGGGCGTACAAACACTTCCCAACATTGTTCATTAAGAACAAATTGTTGAAGAAAAATGCAAATTGGCAGTCGCATCAGCCTAGAGCCCTCAAACACTCGTTCAAAAAGGGTCTAGTTGCAGGTAACAACACTAATATATTAGAAATGAGATTAGCTTTAGACCAAATTACGATTGATAAGGTAATCTTTCATCTTTACAAGTTGGAAAGAGATCTCTTACAAAGTGTTGTAACTCCCGATAACGTTATATTCTACAACGGAACGTTGTTTCACACAAGCGGATATGTCATGTTCGATCCATTCCATGTAATGCAATAACTTGGCTTTAAGCAAGAAGTTGTGGGAGATTCACAACACATTTTTAGACATGACTTTCGCTCGTGCTCTTCAACTTCAAAGAAGACTTACACAGCTTACACACCAAAACCGGTCCCAATGCATTGGAGGGAAAGCGAAAAACATTGTATGCTAAATTAGAGTGCTTGGACGCTTGCGGTCAATGGCCTTCAAGTCCACCCACAATATAACCAAGAATGTCGTAGCTACTCTCATCGTTATGTGGTACGCCCGCGTCCATTGAAGTTTCTCGGCCAATAATGATGGAAACGACCGTTTTTACTCCTCCTTCTCCTCCCAAATCTTCTAATTCACTTTGAAATATCTTATTATCCATGGTACATTTGCTTTTCATGTTTACGTATGCTTTTAATATTTTTTGCTTACTTTTTTTGATCAAAATTATATATTTGTCATTCTTGTATACGTCTAATAAATTTTTGTTTGTTTAAAAGCGAAAGCGCCTTAGTAGTGTTAGGAAATGGATTAGTTGCAAGTTGGATGAAGAAGAGGTACTGACTCTTGAAGAAATACATTTGTCGAATAAGAAACTACAAAACATCAAGAATGCCGAAGCGACGGAATTGTTCAATGAAAAAAAGAACAAACAACGGGTAGTCAAGAAGGCGAGGCGTGAGTGATTGAAGAAGTTCGTTGGTGATTGAAGATGTCCTTTTTATGTTTACTTTATGATAATTTTCTTCTGAACAATGTGTGCTTGTTGTTAGGTCTTGAACAACGTGGATTCGTTTTAACTTTGGATCTCTGTAAAACTATGCTAGTTTGGTTTAAGTTTAAAGGTTTGCCAAGTTTGGTCTAAGGTATGCCATATTGCTTAATTTTTTAGCCATTTTTCTGCCAATTTTTGATCCACAGTCGGCATTGCGGTTTCACTGCCAAACAATGCTGATTGTTGTTATTTTGCTCGGCCAACTTTTAAGCAAGAGTCGGCATTGCTTGGAAGTGAATCCGCAATGCCGACTGTAGCTCTAAATTCTCTGCCAAGAATTGGGCCACATTCAGCATTGCGCTTCCACATCCAAGCAATACCGACTATTGCTCAATTCTTGGCAGAGAGTTTGAGCAAGAGTCGACAATGCTTGGTAGTAAAGCCCGTAATGCCGACTGTAGCTCTAAATTCTCTGCCAAGAATTGAGCCACAATCGGCAGTGCGATTCCACAACCAAGCAATGCCGACTGTTACTTAATTTTTGGCAGAGAATTTGAGCAAGAGTCGGCATTTCTTGGCAGTGAAGCCGCAATGCTGACTGTAGCTCTAAATTATCTACCAAGAATTGAGGCACAGTCGGCATTGCGATTCCACAACCAAGCAATGCCGACTCTTGTGTTATTTGAAAATTATAACCGTTATTTTTGTCATTTTGCACAACACCTTATATATGATACACACCTACCCATTCCTATTTCAAAGAAGGTTCAAAAGACCTTTCAAAATTGGCCCAACCGTATATTAATCCCGAGGAGTTTACAATAGATGAAGATTTATCGCTTTGTCGAAACTACGTGCTTGTTATCCGTCTAGGGGTGCGGAACGGCGTCAAAATGGAGTAATTAGTATGAGTTATATCCATAAAATCTATGAAAACTTTTTCAATGATACCGGTAAATCCCAATAACCGCAATGCCGCTGGATTGTTTTGTCGATTTCAAGATATAAAAAGAGAAGTTAGAGATTTTATAGCTTTGGTTCGGGTTGTTAATCATTATCGACTTAGGGGTGATACAAATGATGATGTTGTGTTGCAATCTCGAGAAGAATGACGAAGATGGAAAAGAACCAATTTTACTTACGGAGATCATTACGTAATCCTTAAGGAGTTTTTGATAACCCGTATGGGATGTTAACAAATTGTTGTTCTTTGGATTAAATTTATGTTAACAAGGTGTTTTTTTTTTATGTATGAACATTCTTATGTATTGGTTTTTAGTTTGTTTGAGTTATTAATTAACGGAAAAACGTTTATATTTGTTACATTGTTCTTAGGAAGTACAAGTTTTGCATTACAACCAAGTGAATCCCAAAAAATCTAATTTATCATCCATTTCAACCAATTCAATTGTTGTCGTCTTCTCTCGGGGAATTGATAGCTCCATAGCATCCCAAAGTTGGTGATTCTCCTCGTACAACTCCATCCATTCTTTCGAGTGATTGGGAACTACGTCCCTGTTTTTAGTCATCGCACAAACTGGTGGCAATGGACAATTTTATTTTAATATGAGAATGATGAAATGATTCTCGTTCACCAACCCTAAATCAATTCTTCTCTTCTTAAGAAATCTTTTGGGTTTTTACCACTTTGGTGTAAACGGTGTTGAGACATTATGGATAAAAAAATGAACAACACAATTAAATGTATCCGCTAGTAGATTCCCACATACCAACATTTTCATCCAATATTCCGTAGGAAGGAAGTTCATCGGATCCTTATGCCAAAGCAAACGAGCATGCAAATCGTTGAACTCTTTTTCATTGTCAACCGTTACTTCATAAAAGCTCTTCTTTTCGATAAGTTTTTTGGACATATTATTTCTAGCATATTGACATTGTGTCAACCCTTTATTATCCGCCAAACCTAAGTATCTTAATTGCTCGTCCGGGGCATGAAAGCCATAATTTTCATCTCCATCAACATCGTCCATATATATATTACATATTCACGAATGATCTCGGGAAGTTGACTCATATACTCATCTATTTTAGTATGATAAATTCGACTCGGCCTATGTGTTTTTGGATCCCTAAGGGTTTTCAGGTCACCACGATTTAACCTTATTATGTCCAACCTATCTTCTACATACCCTAGGGGTCCAACTTCGACATACTTCTTCGGCCTTCCTCTCCTATTTGGAATCGGTGCTTCACTTGATGTGCAAGGTTCCTTCTTCGGCCTTTCTCTCTTCTTTGGGACCGGTTGTGAACCAACATTGGGAATAACTTGTGTATTTTTATCTTCTTCTTGTGGTGTTGATTTAAAAACTTTATTTTTTGGGTTGTGAACCAGCATCGGGAATAACTTGTGAATTCTCATCTACTTTTTCTTGTAGTGTTGATGTAGAAACTTCCTTCTTCGGCCTTCCTCTCTTCTTTGGAACCGGGGCTTCATAATATCTCGCTTCGAAAATCTCAAAAGAACATGGATTCTTTTCTTGCTTTCTTCACGTTCCACCTCGCGTTTCACTTGCTTTTTTCAAGATCTTTCTTTCTTTTGTCCTTCACAAGTTGGTTGGAGGTCTACCGGTAGGCTTTTCTTTTATTGGTTCACCCAAGTCACGTGTCCATGGGCGAGTAAGTGCGATATGGCCCAATGTGATATGCGATATGGCCCAATGTGATATGCGATATGGCTTTTCTCTCCCACTTTAATTCTTTCATCATATGCGATATGGCCCAATGTGTCACATTATACTCTATTCCCCGAAGCAACTTTTCATCTTCCAAATATACCGTCATCCTCTTCATTGAGCTTTTTTGGAAATCTTTGTTAATTCTATCAATATCATTCTTGAAATATTGCTCCATTGCCTCCGTCACGGTAACAATATTTCCTTGATTGGAATTAAGGAGTTTCTTCAAGCGGCCGTGAGTGGACTCTGCAATACTAGTGTATTCATTGCCATATTGTCTATATCGATTCATTCATGCCCGTATAATTTTTTTTTGTATGAATCCAACCAATTGTTTCTACAATAAGAGATCACGCTTGGGTACCTATCATTCCACCGAGCAATAAACTTCTTCAAATTTTCTTCATATCTATTCTCGATGATGGACCAAACCACGGAATCCCAATCTCCTAGAAAACTCAACCAATGTTCATGATTTTCTTTGTGTTCTTCGTCCACCTCCTCTTGAATCTTTTTTCTAGCTTCTTCTTGTTGTTCTGGTGATAGTTGGCTTATGCGAACTTCTTCCTCAAGAGCTTCTTCCTTTGACTTCTTCATATCCTCCTTTGGAGGTTCAATAACCGCATGACAATTTTTCTTCACGTGTTCACTATGTGGAATGTACAAAGAAAATTTTGTGCATCCAGAAAAATATCAAAAATGACAGTCATTAATGCATAATCATTGTCGGTAATTATTACCCTTGGAAGATCATTTCCCTGGAAAAGTAACTTCAATTGTTGTAATCCTTTTTGTTTCTCATAAAACACCAAACCAACGTGAATGTTACCTTGTCTGATGTATGACCCACGATGTTGAACAACGACATATGGTATTTTTTTTTCTCGTAAGTGCAATCCATCATAAGAACCGGAAAGAATGATTGAGCCAATTGCACCATCAACGGATGAGCAATGAATATTTGAAGAATATTACCGTCAGGCCCAATTTTTTCCTTGTATGTGTAGTTATGATCGGAAGCTAACTATAGAAATTCTTGCATAACTGACCTACCTTGCCAATGTTCCCTTCTTATAGTTGCTTGCGCAATATAAATTTCATTTAAGGAAGACACGTTAGTTTTATCCTTCGCCTTGATGTCGGCAAGCATTTGACTTGGTGCGGTGCGTGTTTGAGTCAATCTCTTTACTTCCTCGAATTCATGAGTTTTTAGCTTCACAACTAAGGAGTTCCCAAAAAAAGACTCCACATCGGATGGTTATGGCGACCGTTCCACACTTTCACTTTCAATACATTTCCCTTAAAATTGAACACAAAATTGAACACAAAACTGAAGGGACATCCATCCTTCCTCGAAATAGTCTTTTATATCCTATTAACCTTCTTTTCATATACATGATCCTTTCACTTGTGGTTGTTCCTAGCGTGCGACTCAGCTCTCTCGCAAGTCATTTCAAACCGAATATCTTTGCCTTGATGATTTTTCACTAACCCATACTTATCCTTGAGAGATGTTTCTTTAGTCCAATTAATTGCCTCATCTTTAATCGCGAATTCTAAACCAGTCGCATACTTATCCGAAGTATCTGGACCCAACTGGTCCCACATGCTAAGGGTGAAGAACGATCTAACAAAAAAAATAAATAAATTTAATACAATATAGCATGTAGTCGGTATTGCCGAAAAATCAAAGCGATGTCGACTCCAGGTACAGTCGGCATTGCTTTGTATTCAATGCAATACCGACTCCAGGTACAGTCGGCATTTCTTTGTATTCAAGGCAATACAGACTTTACAGTCGGCATTGACAAAAAATATAAACAATGTCGACTGTTGAGTAGTCGGCATTGCTTTAAACTTTCGACAATGTCGATTTTGTGTCGGTATTGCCTTCATCACAATTCAATGCCGACTTTTATTCCCCACTTGTATCACATAAATCTCATAATTCTCATATAACACAACAATACCTGATTATTTGGAGCACTTGTATCATTAGTTTCTTCATTTCCCTTGTGTGTCTCTACACTTGTTCCTTCATTTGAAGCTTGACTTAGGGCTTCATTTGCGGTTAGGGTTTCACTAGGGGTTGGATTTGGGGTTTTTCCATGGATGGAAGTTTGATTCTCTACAGAGGTTGTAATTGGGAGTCATTAAAATCAATGTAAACACCTTTTATTCGGTGAGATGAGGATTCACCAATATCAAATTCCTCACTAGAATCTCTCATATCATTCAAATCTCCTAAATTTTTCTTTTTCTTCTTCTAAAACTAACACTTAAAAAGATAAAGATCAAAATATAAGATTAATCTTAACAAGAACACATACGGGGGATACTCAAGGCTAATTTAGCCATTGTAAAAATAATTTGGATAAGGGGTTCTTAAAACTATTTCATAATTTTTTATTTTATTTTTTTGAGTATCCCCCAATTTGTGGGAGTATTCCCCAATTAAGGGTTCTTTTTTTACTTTTAATTGGGTATAACAAAGTTAATTTAATAAAGAGAAAATGGGTCGTATGCCCATGATTTCCTAAAAGTTGGTTCTATAGGACGAGCTAAATTTTTCCTGGTGAAATAGACGGAAAGAAATTAAATAAAAAACTGACTATTGTACCCTTAACCTTTTTATCTCTTTATATCATCCTACCTCAAAACCATCGACACAAATCCTTTATGTTTCTTACTGCCGACACCACCATTAATGAGTGTGTAAACACGTTAATTTATATTTTTTAGTTCTCTATTTCATACATATTTAATGTTTTTATTTAGTTTTGCAGAATTTATTAAATAAAAGCTCAATGGACCGAAATACAGAACTTTACCTGAAAAATGAACGACAATCGAAAACTAGTCTCGATTGCTCAGCCATCTCATGACACGGACGTATGGGCACCTAAATTTAATTCATGTGGGATAAGAAGACCCAAGTATATGTTATTGGGGAAGATATAAGTTTTAGTGTTAATGGGATGAACACCTTGGAAATAAATTTCCCAAGGTTGGACGTGACAATAACATCATTTTGTTAGCTTGCTACAGAGAAGAGAAATTATTAAAAGAATTCGAAGACAAATTTTGGTAGCAGCGGTGTTAGAATTCTTCTCCTCTCTCCCCTTTCTCACTCTTTCCTCTTCTCCAACAGAAACACCACCAACAACTCTTCTCCTGTTAAGGTTTGTCCACTTTAGGCTAGATCTGAGCAGAGTTTCTTCATTATTTATTTTTTGCTTTCTAATTTAGATATTTACTTTAGTTTAGTTGTTGCTATTTTTTCTATTTATCTACACTATTATGGTGGTTTTATCTCCTCTTTGAAGGTTTATCTTCGCTTTAATAGCGGTTCTTGGTTATTGTTATGGGTTTTAAGATCAATAGGGATGCTCTCCAACGACAAAAGCTTCATCTTTGTTGTCTCCGATGAGGAAATCTATACCGGAATTATCATTCTCAATTTATCCGGCGACGGAATCTACATCTCTAGTTACAAGAAATTTGAGCAAATCACTCCTACTTTGGGAGCATATTTTTTTAAAGAAGAAAAACAAACAAAATGGTTGAAATATAATTCCGAGAAAAACCATTCTTCCTTCGGTTTAATCGGATCTTATTCATACTTGTATTTGTTCTATTCCGGTAATCATTCTCTTTCTCTTGTCGGATTTCTTGGTATTATACTTTTACAGTATGATCTTGTTTCTTTATATTCTCTTGTTTTCGATCTTAAACTCATTGTGACCTCGAATTGCTACTAATAAAAAGGTTCCTTGTTTATTAAAAAAAAAAAGACAAATTTTGGCAACTTGTTATTATTGCAATTTGCTTACAAACACACTTTTTGGTCGGGTATGAAGTTCTGTGGCCATACATTGCTGGGCACATCACAAACACTAACTGAGCATCTCCTAATGGGGTGATGGAGGCACCTCAAATCCATTTTTATGGCTAATCAACTGCAATTTCACTTACACTTCAATATAAGTGGGACCGAGCATATGCAGTGATAGTTATCTATGAGATACAACAAATCCCCCAAAAGAAATTAATTTATTGCCTTAGTAGGGAAAGGGTAATTAAGGTGGTCAGATCTTTGAAGGAAAGTGTCGACACTTTTTGAAATATTTTGTAGAGAAAATTATATAAAGCAATGCCGCACAACCGAAAGAGGGGATTTCAGGTCCGACAACAGTAGTTAGTTTTGGTTTTTCATTTTTTTTTGCTTCTTTTGTTTTTCTTTTTTTGTAACGAAATTATCGATTTACAAGGACTAAAAATGAAGCCCTATGATATATACAAAAGAGTTTTTATGTATTTTCTATAATAATTTAATTTGGTCCTTGTTCTTGTTTTGTCATGATAATAGTAATCTTTAGTGTCTTTGTGCTTGTTTTATTGATTTATTTTCTGATTATAGAGATCGGCATTTTAAGTGAAGATAAGCTATTAGTGTTTTGAAAACTTCAATATGGTGGTTATATCGTTTTATCTTCCAAGATGTAATTAGTTATAAATCATCTTGAGACAATATTGAAGAATTTTATAGAAAATTGTACTAATACTCAAGTATGCGTCGTAGAGGTGGAATCTAAATTCCTAGTTATAGTTAATATTTATCAATTCATCTTTTTAGCATATTATATTTGATAGAAATTAACGATAGCAGATTATTAGTCTCTGTGGACGACCCATGCTTGCATGTTGTCTCATCGACAGTCGTGCTCTTACGGCAAATTAAAATCCCATCAAGTTTTCGGGGTCGCTGTCGGGGACTATTAGTTTGTTATTTTTGATTTCTTTTAAATTTTATATATATTAGGTTAATTTTTATTTTTATCATTTTCTATTTTATTTTATTTTATTTTATTTTCAAGATTTTATTTTGGATGTTTTATTGTAATTAGTGTACAGATTTCGTTGGAAATCAAAAGTGGAAAGCATGATTTGCTAACTAAGGTAAGTGAAATCTCAGGTTTTATTTTATTTTATTTTATTTTGGATTAGATTTTATTCATTTATTTTTGTAAATAATTATATTAGGAAATATATTTATTCTTAAGATTTTATTTTATTTGTAAATAATTAGATTAGGATTTTACTTTGTATTTAGTTAGATTTTTGATTTATTTATTTTCTTTATTAATACAAAATATTGTGCACACACCAATTGCATCGTCAGACTACCGATTTTAGGAAAACCCGTGGATAAGTAAGTTGAACCTGTGCTTTGGGCCTTATTGGAGTTACAAGCTGAAATTCCACAATCCTTAGCATGTACCTTTGACCAGTCTTTGAATGTAAGTATATTTTTCTAAGGTCACTAAGCCTACCCAATTGTAGTTGAACCTTACATTTGCACTGCACCAAAAAAAAATATCGAACTGGTATTATGAGGACCAATACAATGATTATCGACCTGAATTTCAAAATGGACATTACACGTGCTATGACCATAGTGCAGATAGTACTTGGGACCACTACCAACCCTCTGGAGGTTATGGTTCATACCATAGTGATCCCAATTACTATTCGCACGTTCACCAGTCGTACGAATGGGTAAACGAGAAATATTATACTGAGCAAAATGTTTGTTCTCCTTCTTTCGAGGATTTAATTAAACAGTTGATACCCAACACTTCTTATGATGCTAGTCTTTCTTTAGAAGATTCACTCAAGCAGTTGACTGAAAATTCACGTAGGAGTGACATAGTGTGGGAACAAATTCATGAGACCTCTAGAGAAATGGAAGAAGAACGCCCAGCTCATAATATTGTTATAAGTGAACTTAATTGTCAATATAGTGTTTTCAATTTTACCCTTGACAATAATGATTATTTACCTATTCAAGAAGACGAGGTTAGAATTTAAGACACTACTTGTTTATATAAGGTTCAACCATCTTCATATTATTATGAGGATGAAGATAGTATTGATGAAGAATTTGAGATTCGTAGTCATAATGACGAGGAAGTTTTCACACCAATTGAGCTTCATGATAATAATGATGTTTCTAGTTCCAACCCTAATAATATTGATGATTATTTACCTATTCAAGAGGAAAAGGATTTAACTAGAGATACCATTGTTATGGATGGTGAAATATTTCCTTGTTATTATGAAGACGATGATGGTTTAGAGAAACGATTTCATCCCGAGACTAGTGTGTCTGAGTCCGATTCGAAGACCATAGTCCATGACAAACATGATAGACTCCTAGAGAATTTGAATGTGAGTGAAGGTGCCCCACCTGATTACAACCTAGAAGAATTAATTGACCATTTTCCTAAATATGAAATTAAGGAAATTATGACTAGTTTATCCAAGGATACAGATTACTCTAAGTTTGGGGGTGAATATCATCATCCCCGTGGTAACCCTTTGACTCTAATAAAGGTCCCTCACTTGGGACTTAATGTATGTGCCTATACCATATTAAGCGATTATCTTCATGAATTATTTCCAGAACCAGATAATAATGTCCAAAATGAACTTCAGGTGTTAGAAACCCATCCTCTGGTTGATGTGTTTTATCCAGGCAATAATACCATAATTGACTTTGTTTTCCCATCAAATATTTTTCTACTAAATGTGGGAACGTATGAATTTCAAATTTGTCAATTTTTAAATTTTGAAACTAAATCTGATTATTTTAGAAAATTTGAATCGTCACATTCTCTTAAGAATGACCACCACTCTCATATACTTCATTGTGGTCAACTTTGTGAGTCAAATTGGATTGACTTTAAGGATCCACAATTATTTCGATTATTGTTATATGATTTGTAAGTTGTGACTAATCCTTTCTTGGTCTGGCTGAAGACTTTAAACTTAGCACTTTATGGGAGGCAACTCATATTCTTTTGGTACACGGTGCTGGTAATATCCTTTCCTATATCCTTTATTTTTTTATTATTTTCTCTTTGTTCATGATTTTATTCATTTATCTTTAGAACATCGAGGACTATGTTCAATTTAAGTTTGGGGGTAAGGGAGAAATTTTTTAAAAAAATAGTTATACCAAAAACTCCAAATTTTAGAAACTTGTGAACAATTCAGGATGACACTAACCATTCTAGGTAGATGGAAATAAAATTCTTATCTATAGGAGTTGGTGTGCCCAGCTAAATAGTCTATTCATAAAAGGACAAAGCTTAGGTGTTAGAAATAACATGATAGTCGTTACCTTATCTCGGAGTTGTCACCATATCATATTCTGTTTTTTTTTTCATCTTTTTGTGTTTCTCTAAGTGATTTGGTGGGCACTAGTATCACCTTGTTGTCGTTGCTAGGATAAAGTAAAATGATTGAGATCGAACCCCATTATTTTAATTGAACTTGACCCAAAAAAATAAAAAAATAAAAAATTGACACTTGGATAGCAATATGTGTGTGTTCTCCCTGTCTCCGTCGCCTAAGCAAGCGTGGAACGTAGGATCCATGGAAACTATCATATAATCTTCTGACAAGGAGCATGCGCTTAGATTCAAAAGATCTAATCATGTTGTCAGATAAAAAAAAATAATAAACAAATCGACCGCTGGGGCCCTTGTATATAAAGCTGAGTTGATACTATAATTAGGATTCAGACTAGTGGGTGCATATCTCAATCCATTAGGGTTCATCTTGGCATGATGTTCGT
>JAJJMC010006637.1:1606810-1647440 GCA_023531435.1 Papaver californicum | reverse complement strand
GAATCTAGATTATCACTGGATGAATCCAGATACATCCTTTGTTATTATAGGATGAATCCAGATACATCATGTGTTATCACTAGATGAATCCCATTACATCTTAAATTTTAGTGGAAAATTATATGAAATTCTTAATGATGAAACAAATTATTGGAATAAGAACGACAATTAAGATTATATCGTTTTCATTAGGTTGTTTTGTCACCATGTCACTACAAAAGATAGTGAAGTAGTTTGTTTAACCTTTTTTTTTGGTAAAACTTTATCTTTGCTTACATTAATAAAATATAAATTATTACTATTGGTTCGTCTATAATATATCTTAATTACAGATCAGTTTTGAAAACTTTACTTAATTTTGTCTATACTTTTATTTGTAGATAATTTCATATAAATTTTATCAGAATATGCAGGATGAGACCAGATACATCCTGACATAATCACATTTTTTGTTAGAATATGCAAGATGAAACTAGATACATCCTAACCAAAACATGTATTTTTATCAAAATATGCAGGATGAAACTGGTTGCATCCAGGTTTAAACTGTTACTTCACCCATCAAATTATTCATCAAATCGAGAGTAATCTTATTTTTTTCGGCTTAGCTAGACTGAGGTAAGTGAATGCACTATATCATTTCATGTTTCAGAACGGTTAAATCTTCCTGGATGTCATCGGTTATTTTGAACGACCTTAGTTTGATGTCAGCGAACTAACATTGTATGTTTTAATTTTTAACTCTAGGACCCTCCTCGGAAAGAGGTACACCAAGCAAATGAGGACTGTACAACTGCAGGCATCTTTGTATGGTTATAATAGGAGATAACAAAAGCACTGCTGAAGCAATCTGTCATGAAATTGGTGTACTTGGAAACACATTATTGTTTCATTTTATGTTGGAAACACTAATCTTCTAAGCCATATAGTTTGAAATTCTTTGTGGTAAATTAAGACTTTATTTGTCACCATCATATTTATACGCATCTCTAGTTGCTATCCTTTTTATACTTTGCTTTGACCAACTTCACTTCACTGAGGTGAAAGAAAAATTAATATACAAATTTTTGTTCAATAAATGTGTGATAGTTTGTTATTATGCGAAAACATGTGAACATAATTTGCGTTTTTTATAGCCTTTGACACCTGTTTTTTTTTTTTTGTTAAATCAAAAGCATTCTTTTACTTTGGTGCTACAACAGAGAAATGATGTCCAATTTCCATCTTTTAAACTCGGTGTCACCTGAGGCAGTACTCCAATTACATTATTTCTAAAATCTTAACAGGGAGAGAATTTATGGAGCTCAGAATTTTTTATTTCAAACATATAGGTAATTAAACGAGAAAAAAAGGGCAGTTTAGTCAACCCTCTAGAATTTCCTTTCACATATTTGGAAAAAATACGCAAGTGGATATTAGAAAAATATATTTTTTGGATCTTTGGGTAATAGAAAAGTATCTTCCTTTACTTGTCTTCTACACCCATAAAAAATATTTTATGGGTTATACAACCAATTAATTGTTTAATAAACGTGTAGTATTGTCTGGATTAATCAGAGAGAGTTTAGGGATGATGCCAATTTGGGCTTATTACTTCTCTACTGTGAAAGAAAAAAACATATATATTATTGATGACCAAGAATCTAAAGATCAAGAATCAAAATGGTTTGAAATCATAACCATTAGAAAGAGGTCAATTTCGTCGATGGAATGTAGAATAGTACAATTTGGGGTTACGTTTTAAGTTTTAAAATCTGTAATTTTAGTACTAGTTATTACTTTCCATTAATTTATGATGTGATTGATTATGTAAGAAAATTTTCATATCAATGAAATCATGGGGCATTGCCTCTTCCATCAAAATTCTTTTTAGGAAACGTGTAGTATTGTTTGGATTATTAAAGAAAGTTTAGGGGAAGTACAGTGGAGTAGAAAATCTCAAAATTTATTTGTAAATAACCGTTAAGAGAATACAAATATTGGCATATTTTCATTTGTCCCACACGCCCGTATCAAAAAATTATTCAAAATCTTCTGATAAAAAATCTTGGTTCAGTAGTAATCGATAAATCTGCTCAGATTTATAGATTTTAATAATACTCGATATATTTTTTAAGATACAAGATGGCCAAATTTTGTACACACGACCACAAAAGGGTAGTTGCATGGACACTTTTCTGTTGAATAAAGTCAAAGAAAATAGACCAAAAATTTAAATATTTTTTGCATGACCTACATGTTGGTCTAAGGATTCACCAACGCATCGATAGTGCATGCGAAGAAATGGTGTATCCAAACACATCATTGTAGTCAGTTATTCGGCCAAATGATGCATATTGTAATGGGACAAAACTAGCTAACAATTAGAAGAGCACTTTAATGTGACTTTAATCTAGTTTAAGCTTCCAATAAAATGAAGGGTATGGCCCTAGACCGTTATGGCACATGTTGGTGCAAGATTAGCTCCATGGATGCAGTTAAGAGTTGGTTACTCGCTTTACATGTTTGGAAGATCAGTAAGGAGACAAGTTGGGAAGGTTTTGAATCAATTTCATAACCATGTTTGAACGTCCTCAATCACATAGGCCACAGGTGTGGTATCAACATGTCTGCAATCCAAAAGCTAGTAAGTTATACGTACTTTAGATGGTTAAGGAATTGCTTATGGAAAAAATAGTTGTCTGTAGCTTGTGCAATTACTTGCATGCGTGCTTTGGCATGATATTGGCATTATAAATAGGCCAGAAATCACTCGGTCTAGTCTTGTTCGTTATTAGAGGAACCATCAATAGAAAAAATTGAGAGTTACACTTAGTTCGAGACCAATAAACATGTGTAGTCTAAGTGTGAACAATTTTGTAATCTTCCCTTTTATGCAATAATAAGGAATCAGTGAGCATAGATTTGTAAGTTCTTTTTGTTCGTTTTACCTTCATCTTGTGAAGTCATTAGCATGGCAGAATCCTTGTTATATTACATATAGTATGCAATTAAGTCAAAGAGAAAAATACCAAGTCTTCTGTTGTCAATCCTGAGTTGATTGTTGTGGCAAGTATGTAAGGATGAACACTAGTGGGAGAAAGATTATTCAATAAACCACTGTGTTGCCAATCCCAAGGCATAAAACTTGCATGATTCATTTTAGGCGTGTAACAAAAGGATGGGTACAAAGCCATTTTTACCATAGTATATATCCAAAACTCATCAGCGCCTCCCACCACCACAGTTTTAAACAATAAAACACTTTTGTTATACTTTTTATCAGTTTATCTTTTTGCCACTAGTTTTTTCAAATTTCATTACATCGTTGTTCTACGACATATTTCAATTATTTCATCGTCAACAACTTTCATCTTCTCCGTAAACCCTAACTTGTCATCTTAATGTCATTGTATACTTTTTAACTGTAATTTTTTGTCTTTTTTTTTTCACTCGATTAAAAAAGAATCTTATTGATTTGGTAGTAAAAATTGAAGTTCTTAATTATAGATTTCATGGTAAAGATTTTAATATTTTATATTTAAATATTAAATAACAAACAAATAATAACAATCACAGTGATTGAAAAATTAAAGAAGAACTTAACCAAAGAACTCAAGTAAAATATGCAGGCATGTAATTTGTTTGTTGATTGAAATTGTGAAATGGTAACTTATCAATTATGACTATAAGTTTTCAAATATCTGAATCAAATTCGATCTCATTAGTTATTAGCTTCTAAAGATGTAGTATTAGGACTTGTGACTGGTGACTTGTATTTAGTTTTTATTTGATTTTGTTGTTGGTAGAGAGCACACAAGACAATGCTTTTGATCTTAATTATGTTTGTAGTAGCTAAATATCTAATTACTACCCTCAAGAGATCTAACACATATTAATGAAGATCTATCAACCTAGATGTAAAGCAAAAAACAGAAAAGTAATGAACACAAGTATTTACGTAGTTCGATCGTTAATGAGATCTACATCCACGAGTTAGGGTTTCATTATGATTTGATGTATTTACATGAGACTCCATTAAAGGAAAATGAAGTTCTTGGTGTGCTAGTCTTCTCTAGTGTTAGCTAAGAGAAGAAGAAGTTGCCCCCCTAAAAACATATCACACTTTCTCTTTTACGGAGAAAGGGATATACATCGAATTATAATATTGCCCTTAGGGCTGATTACTTAGGATAAAATCTAGTAGAAGATAAGTTATTCTATAAATGGTTGGTATTGAGCTAAGTTACTTTGGTGTTGATCTTGCGCCACGTGTCCCCGTAGATATTTTGATACTATATTTTGCCCATTTTCTTGAGGGTTGTTCGAAGAAGAATCCTTAAGAAAATCCTTTTTAACTTTGTGTCTGCATTGTTGGTGATGTCCGAGAGTCGTACTTAAGTTGACTTTTCTTTTGCATAGGTGTCTGGTTATGCTTGCTTCGGTTGTTGGTTGTTGCTTTGTTTAGATTCGGAACACAATGAATGAATGTTATAACAAACTTTGTAGCTTTTACTTGTTAATGCGGGAACTGAGTGGAAGAACACAATCTTCTTTTAAAAGTATTAATACTTGCTTGCGCGAAGTTCCAAAGTATATCTTGAATTAATAATTACTGACTATTGGTGTTGTGTGATAATATTCCTTGTACGCTTCCCCTATGGTCACAAGTGGATTTGTTTCCTTAAAAAATCAGCTTCAAGGTACTACAAACAAACCAACGTGTTTGATATTCCAAAAGAGAACTCCATTTTACTCAAATCATAAATGAAACATAATAAATAGGAGGTATCGATCTTCTAATAAGTAACCTTGGCATACAAAATCCGAAGTATCCGTCTTGAAGAAGTATAAATAAGAAGCCCAAAGCATATGAAGTATCAGTCCTCGAAGTATACAAAATATGAAGTATTAATCTCTGAGTAAGTACTACATATAAGAAGTATCCATCCTTGAATGCTAATAAGAAGTATTGTGAAACACTGATTTATAGGGTTAGGAAGTACGTAGTATATGAAGCAAGAAATTATAAATAATGGGAAGTGATGATAGTTAGTTGCTAAATGAAACACATATCACTATCAGTTCAAATATTCATTCAAAATAATAACTTATAGAATCAAGAATGAAGTGAGAATGTTCCCCGTTATATATGAATGATTCGATGCAAATGTGTTATTCTAAGCCTCGCAAGCATAAACATTATAGTGAATTAAGTAATGTGATTGTGTAAAGGTGCCTAAAATAGTTATCTATATTACCAATTTAAGTGTAACATTTTTTCGATCAAAATAGGTAAATCGATAAGATAATTAAAGTAATTATTCATTAAGCATGCTCATGGTATGAATCAATGGGATATTTTGCATTCAAAGAGTAAAGGCATATGCGAGCGATTCGAGTTATCTACATAAGGTATTTAAGCTATTGAACATGCATGTCTACCATCTCCTAGGTAATATATGATGCCCCTTTTACTTTGGAAAGCATTGGAAACTAAGGTTTCGGAAAGCAAAAGTGTTATTGCCTCCTTAGACCTTGTCTCTTGCCTGAAGGTAAGTGCTATTTTCTCGAAAATTTAACCTCTGGCTGGTCAACTCACTGACAAGCACTTAATTTATACACTTTTACCGTCTTATCTATATTTCCTTGTTATCGTTTTTTATATTAATTTTAGTGTTTTTATAGGTCGTACAAATAAAATCCCAGTTACAAGGAAAATTGGCTTTTGGGTCATTTATGCATACTGAGAACAATTGATGTCCGGAATACACGTGAAAAAGTTACTTCTTTTGTTTTGGAATTGAGAGTGGACGTCTGGGCAGGGCCGGCCCTGACACTGATGATGCCCCAAGTAGACGTTAAAAATATAGCCATGTTAATGTTTGACCAAGTCGACGTACTTTGACCATAGGAAGAACATTCTTTTTTTTTATACAGATCCAAATCTATTGTTTTAAATTGGTTGAACAAAACTACTGTTATATTGCTAATCTATTGTTAACCTAAGTTTTGTAAGTACTTTGAGAAATAAATTCTAGAGATTAAATAAGAAAAAAAAAGAACAAAAAAAAACTAAAACAAGAAAGAAGGCAAAAAGAACAAAACCTATACAAAAAAAAATCAGGGAAAACTTGTTGTACAGGTATACTTATATAAAAACTTTAAAAATCCTTTTAATTAATATTATTTTCATTATGATGTCCTTGTTAAATATCCTATATTATAAACTACATCCATAAAATAATCACTTTTGTATTATTTCCTATGTAAGAGAAACAAACAATTTTTTTTACTGCCCTACCAAATTTGCTGCCCAAAATTGACCTTTATCAACTTTGGGCCAAGATCGGCCCTGCGCCTGGGGAAAGGAGTTGAAAGTAATTCGGTCTGGGCTAAAGATAAAAATTGGTCAGCGGCACAAATTAAAGGAGGAGGGAAGGAGTCCGGTCAGCTGAATGGAGTGAGGGTTGGCGGATGTGTGAAAATAAAGTAGGATTACTTTTGGTGGCGGAACAGAATAGAGAAGAGGACCGAGAAGGAGTGGGGTTCTAATTTCTAATGCTGGGTGAAGTCAGAGAGAAGAATGAGTTGGAATTTGTGAAGTATATACTTTTGTATAAATAGAACACAATACCGAGGAGGAGTCTTGGGGGGTGAGGGGCGTAGAAGAGATTAGAGTCTGGAAAGAGGAAAAAAGGTGGGAACGTATTAAACTAAGCAGGAGAAGGTTTGGAGAAAAACTGAAGACGGAAGTCATCGAGTCATTAATTTTGGGAAAAGGAGGAGGAAAAGACAGGAAAACTAGAAGGTGAAGAGGCATTAAAAAGGAGAAAGGAAAGACGGCCGGAGAGCGAGTCGGTATGAGAGGGCGTCAGAACCGTTCTTACCGCCATATCATCGGTTTAATTTTTTTCTCTCTTAGTTTATTTTTATAAGTTTTGAGAAATCCATAGTCATATCTCTTATTTTGTGACTAGGATTTTTATGTTGAAACCATTTAAAGTGTTAGATCAATTAAATTGAAATATTTGATAATATATTATTATGATTTGAATAGATTAATTCTTGATTATTGTTTATTAATTAATCGAAAAATTAGTTGTTGCTTTACCGGTTTTGTATGATACAATAACCTTTGTGCATAATTAATAGGATCATATATATATATATATATATATATTTGTCTCATTATTTAATATTTTATGCTTAGGTTAATTCCTTTGATGGGGTATACTTAAAATAGCCAAGTATTATTTGTGAGCCTATATTTAGTTTCGTATAAATTTCTCACTAACGCAATTTGATGCTGCATTTTTGGGTTTAGTCTTTTGATGTGTCATACTTAGGGTGTCCCAGTGATATTTGCGACTATATATATATAATAGGTGATGTTGATAAAACGAACGATAAATAAATAATTAGGAGTTATATTTTAATAATTAAAATTGAAATAGTGGTGGATACTATAAAGCATGGTTACCGACTCTCCCATTTGATTTGTTTTGTTAGTTTAGTTTATTTTTTTTAATTATTATTCTTTTAACTCAAAAATTCATATCTTGATTGGTTGGTTAGTCAATTAGGAATATTGGTTGCAGTATTATCACCTCTCCATGTGAGTTCGACCCGTATTTGTCATTGATTACTAGTTAAACATCGTGTATTTACGATTATTTATATATGTATTCTAAAATCCTATCATGCACTTTCTTGAGTTTTTTGCCCCATCTAGTGTGAGGCGTGATACCCTTGATAGGTGATTTACCGGAGCCACTGGTTAATTATCTGCCCGAGTATCTACTTCTGAAGGACATCGTCTCATAGGAGACGGCACAGGTCTTATTTATGTGCCTGCATGAGTCTTAGATGTGCCCGCATGGGTCTTATGTACGCCCGCATAGGTCTTATCGATTGCCTGCATGAGTCTTAGATGTGCTCGCATGGGTCTTATGTACGCTCGCATAGGTCTTATTTGAATGCCTGCATGAGTCTTAGATGTGCTCGCATGGGTCTTATGCATGCCCGCATAGGTCTTATCGAATGCCTGCATGAGTCTTAAATATGCTCACATGGGTCTTATGTATGCCAGCATAGGTCTTATCGATGCCTGCATGAGTCTATAGTGAGAATGAAACTGATAATTTGTCAAAATATGCATAAAATTAATAAAATGAACTAGAACATGCAAAATATGCATAGTAACCTAAGTATAACTATCTAGAAACCATAGACTTATAGATACTGAAATATATACTATTTCTCAGAATTTTCAAGTGTATTTATTGGAGTATATCATGTATGTATCCTTTGCAAAGGTGAACATTTTGTAAGCAGGTACATGAGCATAATAGTTTAAGGTAGTAAATAGCTTGAAGCTTTTAGGAAGTGAACTATAACTTGAACTTGAAATTAACACAACATGTCAAATGCCCATACTAACCGACTAAAAATGTAACATGCAATCATGGCTTTAAGAGCATAAATACTGTGATATATATATATATATATATATATATATATATATATCTTGTGGATACGTTCATTTGCAGGGGATATGGCATAGTGAGTTGTTAATGCTTGACTAATGCTTTAATGGAGGTTTCTGAACATGTGTGAACATTAATTAAACTCAAATGATTCCTGCCAGGTTCAAATGCAAATTTTTGATTTAATATGAAAGTGATGGAACAAAGAGAAGTTAGAACTTAGCCTTGTATCCCTTGGTAACGAAATGATGGCCTCTTGCTTATGAACTTCCGTGACCCCTTGTCCATGCAAGACCATTGTGTAACTATTGGCGTTGTTGTTTTGAATTCGACAACCTTTGTTGTTCCGATACTGGCTGACTTTGCCAAAAACGATCTGGAGGAGGCCAGAGATAGTCTGGGAAATAATTGAACTGCCATATTTGGAGCATTCCCGAGTTGAGATATCTGAAGGAGGCCATATAAGGTCTGAAACACCCTTGCATTGATGCATCTAGAGTATGCCAGAGATGATCTTATCTGGAGCTTAACTGGTGAGGTCGGATGCAGTCTGGCCAAGATAGTATATCCTCTTCATGTTTGTGTGATTACTAATTTGTTGGTGAAGTGATGAGCCTTGCAGACTGATGTGATTGATCCGAGATGGTTGCTTCCAAAATGGTATTCCATCTGCTTATCTTACTGGTGTCATTCATGAGATAGCTTCTGTATCACTGTGAGCTTTTGTGAGATGGGTGCAACAGTTGGGAGAAGTGTTTATAATTAAGCCCCGAAGTGGATGATTGTCCGTATGCACTGATCCCAGATGCTTCTAATTCGAGACGTTTGAACCCGAGTCGAATTCTGGCACTTTGTCCAGACTCCCGAGATGATCTCATACGAAGCTGAGTTGAATGCGATTCGAATGGCTTCTATGTCTTGACTTGTTGAAGTTGTGTGACCCGAGTAGATTGGATGTGCCCCAATGTGATCTGACATGAGTAAGTGTAGATTGAGATACTTCTTTGCATCGAAATGACTGATTGGTTCTCTCTGAGATGATTGACATGTACTACTTGTTCCGAGATAGTTTTTTCACACGAAATGTTGTTCCAAGAGCTGATTACTCTGAGATGAATGACTACTCTGGTTAAGTCTGAGATGGCTGATCTAAAATGATCGTTCATAGTAGTATTCTTCTGATAGCTGGTACCATGGCATGTGCTTTTGTAAATGACATCTCTTAACACTAGAAGCCAGCTATAATCCTTACTCTTACGTCCTTAACAGAAAAGTGATTCATGTTGTTGCAACTCGTAACTATCCTTGAATTTGACGTCCTCCACAACACGTGTGATGACCAAAAATTTAATCTTTGGATCACAACCAAAAGAGTTAGAAACATAATCAGATTAAATCTAATATAATGAAATCAAAACATGATAATAAATCAGAACAAGAAATTGAAACATGAATCAACATGATTATTTAACGTGGTTCGACAATCAGATTGTCTACGTCCACGGGTGATAAAGATTTGGATGATTTTTGTTCATGATGGTATGTTACAAAAGGATAAAATACAATTTGCATCAGGTAAAATTAATCATATAATTATTGAACTAGGATTGTAATTAACACATTACTCATACCTAAACTTTTTCCTCTGATCCTGTTCCTTTTGTCAAATTCTCTAAAAAAATTCCAGTCCCCCCTTTCTGTTTTGGAGCTTGGTATTTATAGGAAATATCATGGGTCCCTCTAATCTTAACTTTCCACCTATTAGTTCTTAACCAGACTTTGGATCGAAGCTCATTCCGCAGTGTTATTTGTATTTCCCGCAAGGCTTGACATGCGTACTTCTTATTTCCCTTAGTTTTCCGCTTGGTGACCCGTACTTCTTCTGCGGACTTGTATTCAAGTTATTGTTTTTGGATTTGGATGAGTGTTGCGGTCTTATTAGAATTATGGCATGTCTAACACGTGGTCATTGATAGTGACTTGTCATGCTTTAGCTTCTTTTGTTCCGCAACTTGTACAACTCAGACGTATCCATCATGCATTAATGTTTTTCAGTTCTATTCATTATGTCAGATTCCCGCAACTTGTGTGTCAATCATGCAACGAAGGTGTCTATTTCGTATAGTGTGCCTTTCTTTCCCGCAACTTGCGTGTCGATCATGAAACAAAGCTGTCTATTTCGTATAGTGTGCCTTTCTTTCCCGCAACTTGCGTGTCGATCATGAAACGAAGCTGTCTGTTTCAGATGTCTGTTTCAATACTTATCAAAGTTTGAGATGTCTATTTCAATACTTATCAAAGAGTTTTGTTTCAGTGTTTTTTGTTCCATCATAATCTGATACTCCTTCTATACACTACAAAAAAAAATGGGTTTAAGCGACAACTCGTTTTAGGTCGCTATAACCGTTATAGCGACTAAAAGTGGCACTCGCTCCGTTGGCTGCCCAAAGCCATGTATGTCAAAGCCTTGAGCGACCATGCAATCGCTCTAGTAATAAACCAACTTACCTAAAGCGAGTACTTTTCTCATTGCCTAACATTTAGACCAACTAACATGGAGCAAGTAAAACTGTGATCGCTTAATATGATGACCAACCAATGTAGCAAGTAAACTACCAATCGCTTCAGATATACCAATCATTCTAAAGCAATTAAAATACTTAGTTGATAGATACAGGAGCAACTTGACCTAATTTTGTGTGGTTAAGGTTTTAAGCGATCAAATTGTTTTGCTCGCTAAAAGCGATTTCTGATTTTGATTGGTCTGAAGTTGGTTGCTCAAGCTTTGAGGTAGCAAAGTTTTTACTCAAGTTGATTGATTAAAGGTTTAAGCAACCAAATTATTTAAAATTCTGATTTTGATTGGTCTGAAGTTGATTGCTTAAGCTTTTAAGCTATCGAAGTTTTTACTCAAGTTGATTGATTAAAAGTTTAAGTGACCAAATTATTTGAAATTCTGATTTTAATCGACCTAAAGTTGATTGCTTAAATTTTTAAACTACCAAATTTCTTTGCTCGTTAAAAACAAATTGTGATTAGATAATTCCAAATTATAATTATAATTAACAATTAATATTAGACATTATCACTAATTAAGATTATATAATTAAAAATAAATAACAAAATTAAATTAAAATTAATACTAAAAACAATTATGAACCAAATTAAAATCATAATTGATTTAACTTTATTATTAATGAATTCAATTTACAGCATCATTTGGTTAAAAAAATTACAATCATTTAGTCTCAAAATTACAATCATTGACTCAAAATTACGTAAGCTATGGATGTATATTTCCGCATAATGTCATATCGTTTTTGTAGTATTTCAGTAACGTATCCAAAGGAACTTCAGGAGAATGTGCTTCATCCTTAGAACCATCATGACTAGAACTGTGAGTGAAGGTATGTGCTTCATCCTTAGAACCATCATGACTAGAAATGTGAGTGAAGGTCAAGTATGCATTTCATGCTGAACTCCCTGCACAACAAGTTTAGGTAAGTAAAAAACCACCAATACTAAAACACCCACAACACCACAATTCAAACTCAATCAGAATTAAAAACCATAAACTCCCAATGTTTGCTAGAAAAATTATAAAATTTTAGATTTTACATACCCTCCTGCTTCATGACCGAAAATTCGAGGAAATACGGGTGTCTGTCCCTGCAATTTTGCAAAAAAGAACCAATCTTTCAGCATCAAATACAGTAAAAACTAATTAATTCAAAGTAAATTAGTGTGTTAAAAATGGTACTTTGGCTTCCCAGAAGTAGACATCAGTGTGACAGAGTGAAGTGATAGAATCTTGATACGAACTTCCATATCCTGCGGTGGTGCAACTTCAACTTCTTCGATCACTAGTGGTTCCCCTGCTTCCCATGCAACAACAGCTACAAATCCACAACCCAACATTCATACTCCAGTCATCACAAGTAATTAAAGAGCAATTACTTTTTGCTAAAAATCAGCTCAAATCATGAAACACAGAGTAGCCAGATTAAAATAGAGTTTACCTTTGCATTTGATGACCTGACCAGTTGTGTTTGGCATATTGATCTTAATTTCTTCTGTGTTTCCAAGCTCACATTCTTGGTTAACTTGTTTGGGACATTCATGAACGATCTAAGTAGGATTGGACTGATAGGTCACAAATCCCAATCAGAACTATGGCATTACCTAATTGACACAGTGCATATCAACAAAATAAAGGTCTCAGTTGATGCATATGCTGCAAGGAAGAAGAAGAAAAAAAAAACATAAAAAGCAAAAAAAAGCTGATACATAAAAAGGTACCTGAACTTGTATCAATTTCTGATTTTTTCGTTATGATTTTGAAGGTACTAGAAGAAGCAAAAAAATACAAAAAAGAGAAATTTCTTCCATCAACAACAACAACGACATCAAGATCTATAGAATCGTTACATTTCAAACTACAAAAACCCATATCAAAAGAAGAATCATCAAAGAAGAAGAAACAAAAGAGTAAATGATGGAAAAATGCATTGTTTTTTTGTAAAAAGAAAGGGTTATCAGAATGATCAAGTTGTTGATATCATTTTGGTGAAAACAATTACATAATCAAACAAATCAACCAGAAGTAATCAAACAGATACAATGATCTAGAATGGAACTTAGGAGAAAGATAGGGTGTCAGAAAAAACCTCCAAATGGGTAATTATGTTGTTTCCATGTTCTTTCGCAAACTCTCTATCACTAAGCTGTAACCATAGATCCAATACTAGAGTAACCATCTTCAACAAAGAGTACTTCATCGGCAACACTGAAATCGAAACACTTGAATCATAATGTTAATGTCTGGAGTGGACAGCGAATGAAGAAGAAGAAGAAGAAGAAGAAGAAGAAGAAGGAGGAGGAGGAGGAGGAGGAGGAGGAGGAGGAGGAGGAGGGTAAAATGAAAGAGTTCCGCCGCCGCCGAGGAGGGAAGAAATGAAAGAAGAAATAGGCAAAATGAAATGAAGGAAAATGATTAGGGTTAGTTTTGAGTTTGTGATGGATCCGAATGACATTTTTGTGTAGAATGTTTTGAACAGGTCATCGATCCGTATGACAGTTTTTGATTCTATTTTGTTTATCGTTGGATCAATGCGTAATGGATGGCTAGAGATGGATGGGTGGACGGTGAATGAGGAGTATAGACTAATTTTGTAAGCACAATCAAGATTAATATGGTTTTTGTATTTTCCAGGGTCATTTCATTTTTCATATAATTCTTTACCACTGACGAACATTTTCCTCTTTTTTTTGTATTAAAATTTGGATTGTTGGATATTTTGAATCCACATAATTGTCGGGTTTTAACTCGGTATTATATAAAATTGTTTACGAGTATGGTTTCAGATACCTATAAATTATTTTTTATGGGTTTGATTATGCTTTAGCATAAAATCGTACTAAATGAATGTAAGGTTGCTACATTCTTTGAAAATCGAAAATGTTAGGGTGAATCCCATAAAATGTGCATCCGCCAATAAATTATTTTCAGGTCTCTAGATCAAAATTGAAATCTCACATGAAAACTTTAAATCTATAAGAGATTTACATGAATTCATTTAGTTTCAAATAAATATATAAGAAAATATAACGATATCAGTTAAAAACTAGAGTTGGATAAAAAATTTTGGGGTTGATTATGTAAGTATATCAAATTAGATCGAACGAATTTTAGAGCCAGACGAATTTATTTTAGAATAAACTTATGTTATCCGCCACGCAGAATCATCGGGTTCCCCCTAGTTATCCATCATTTTAACCGAATGTCCATTGACTTTTAGTCAATTTCACCTATTTTCCATCAATTTTATCCAATATCACTCGACCTTACTCTATTTTTCCTGGATTCCATTGCTTCATATGGTTACCTATTAGTTCAAATCGGATTTCCACCAGGTTTACTTAATTTCGCTTGTTATCCGTCAATCTTTCCCTATGTCGGTCGGCTTCACCTAATTTCTCTCGGACTCATTATTTATCAATTTTATCCAATATCGCTCGACCTCACTCAATTTATATTGGATTTTATGGGTTTAATTATATAGTTACCTATTAATTCAAACCTATTTTACATTCACTTCACTTGGTTTTGTTTATTATCCATCATCTTAACCAATGTATTTGCAAAATACAAAAAACACACACGGATCACTACCTTATCCAATAGTCATTAAGAATTTCCGCCCAATTCAATGCAATTCAATGCAATCGCTTCAATTCAAAAGGACTGAAATTTTAATTTCTCCATTTTCTTTTGATCTCGCTATATTCAACTTTGATTTACCCAAATTTGGCTTCTTCGTAGCCCCTCACCGTGAAAACGATCATCTACGTTTGGATTTACATTTGAAGTATCAGATTTTGATTATATTTATTCAATCTTACGCAATCGCCTCAATTCAAAAGAGTTATTTTTCTAATTTCTTCAATTTCACTACAATTTTAATTTATATTTTCCCAATTTATATTTTCGTCACTCTAATTTATCCAATTTGACATAATCTCTTTGGTTTTAGTCGAATTAATTTGAATTTCTTTTTGTCTTTTTCTTCCGTTTATCTAAAAAAATTGCAATTATTTCTTCCAACCCCAAATGTCTAGTTATTCGTTGATCTAAAGGCCCACCACACCAAATGTCTAGTTATCCATCATTTTAACCGAATGTCCATTGACTTTTAGTCAATTTCACCCGTTGTCCATTAATTTTATCCAATATCTGTCGACCTCACTCAATTCCTCCTGGACTCCATCGGGTTCTCCTCACTCAATCATTTTATATATTTTTTATCAATCATTTTATCAATCTTTTTTTTTTCTTTTTGAAATCAATCTTACATGTTGCCAGTTGGCCTTACTCAATTTCTCTTCGATTTCATTAGTTTATCCACTTATTTATCATTTTAACCGAATATCCATCAACTTCACTTGACCTTGTTCAATTTCACCCGATATTCATTTGTCTTACCCCGTCTTACTCAAATTCAGAAAATATCTATCAAATTCATGGATATCACTCAATTTCACCTTTTATTCTTCGACATAACTCAATTTCTTATGTTATAAATAGATTTCACATAATATCCCTCGATGTTGATGCCACAATTTTGTTTGTTGAACAAGAAATTTTAGGGTTTACCCTATCATTTTTCAGCAATATCCATTAAATTTACCGGACATCACCCTATTTAACATGAAATTACTCGACGTCACTTATTTTTGCTTATTATCCATCAATATCATCCCAATTTTGGCAAAGTGGTTGAAACTTACCCTGTGAGCCAAAACTTGTAGTTGTATATATTAAGTTACGACAATTCTGGAATGATGTTGTGTAAGAAAATCAGATTAATAATCAGATAGTTCAAACCTAAATCCACGGTGGATAACTTTCTCCAAGCTTTATATTCATCACGAAAACTAGTGTTGGATGAATTTGTTATGTGATTGACTTACGTAAATCTCTATGCATATCTAATGAGATCGAACGAATTCTATGGTGTGGATAACTTACCAAATGTCTAGTTAATTTCCGCCGTTATCTATCAATGTTGTTCAATATTGCTCGACATCACTCCATTTCTTTTAGTTTTCCATTTATCTATCATTTTAACCGAATATCCATCAACTTCACTTGACCTTGTTCAATTTCACTTGATATTCATTTGTCTCACCCGGTCTTACTCAATTTCTCTCCGATTTTATTAGTTTATCCACTTACCTATCATTTTAACCGAATATCTATTGACCTTAGTAATTTATCGTCTATTATCTATTAATAATATGTAATATCGTTCAACCTCACTCAATTTTTTATTTTTGGTTACGAGCAAAAATCTACGTTTCCACTAGACTCTCTACACATAATAAATCACTCTTAAATGGGTCACGTGTGCCACCCAGCAGAATCAGGATCGTGGTGCCAATTTGGATCACTCTAGATGCTCACCGGTCACCAATGCCACCAAGTCACACCAAGACAAACAAGCAGGATCCGTATGGCATAATCTTGGCCAATAGAAAACCAGATTTTCTAATCGGACGGTAACGTTTGCAAACACAAAATTCACACGGATAATTATCTCATCCGATGGGACCCTTAAAGCGATATAGACGATTTTCCTGGATTCCATGGGTTTATATAGTTTTCGGTTAATTCAAACCAAATTTACATCTGGTTCACTAATTTCGCTTGTTATCCGTCAATCTTACCCTCTGTCAGACGTCCTTACTCAATTTCTCTCAAATTCTATCGGTATCACTTAATTTTGTTTGGTATCTCTTAATTTCTTCCTAAATAAGGACTTCTGATTATAAATTAAATTGACACCCTTGTTCAAAATGTACTTTTAATGGGTTCACCTCAATATGATAATGTCTTGGTGATACAATTTTGGTACGATTATGTATTCAATAAGATACTTTATTGTTTAGCCCAGACATAATTAATCTCGTGTCTTGAAAATTTATCCATGACCATAAATCTATTCAATTAAATCTATTTCTTAATGTGTACAGTTTGATAAAATAATGTCCTCATTTTAAATATTTCTTTTACAAATGAATAGAAGGAGAAAAAAAATTTATTCGTCTAGTTCCTAACGTGGCTCTATAATAAGTTGTGAACGTCGCTCTTGTTTAGCCATATTTTTTTTCTTCACATCTACCAAAACTAGGATTCGAGAAGAACAAAAATCCCCAACCCATTTTTTTCTTTCCCCGCTCCAAAAATTTACCAATTCCTTTCCCTCCTTAATCCCCAACATCTCCCCCATTCTTTTCGTATCTAAATTTTAGTTCCCCCCCTAAATTGTTGTATATAATATGGTCTCCATCCTTGATTCTATTTTTTTCTGAAAACCTAGGGTTTCTTTCTCTCAAATCTCTCTATCTTTCACATCATTTCTCGCTGTCTCTGCCTCTCTTAAGGTGATCTCATGAAAACAATATTTTGTTCTAGTTTTGTAGTATCAATTTTTGATTTTAGGTTTTCTGATTTTAGAGTTTCTATTTGTTGTTTGAAAATTGTGTTTTGATTTTTAACCTTTGTTTTTGGGTTCTTGTTTTGTTATTAAAAAAGGGGTTTTCTTATTTGTTGGGGGTTTGAATTGTGATGAATTTTGTGGTTGCATAATTGATATAACTACCTGTATTGTCTTTACTTTATATGAAATCTGCAGTTATTGGTTTATGAAGAGTACCTGTTTAGTGTTTTCATTTTTTTTGTCAGTATGATTGTGTTCCATTTGATACATATTATTCTTCCTGAAATAGAGACTGCTTCAACTAGTATTGTTGCTAAGCCGAAGTTGGTGGTAGATGTAGATGAGTATGGTACACCTGTATGTGATAATGCAGATGAATCTTGTTGATTTGTTGACATGATTCACATGAACACTTATTTATTCAGCAAGAATTTGAGTTCATTGAGCCAAGCCATTGAGTTTGCAATTGTGGTGAGTAGGTGGTTTCAGTTTTATGGTTTGATTGGGTGATGGTTTATATAATAATGGGTCAAATTGTATAGTAACCTGATTTGTGCATTGACTACTCAGTAGATATCTACTCAATGCCATGTGTATGTTGGGCTATATAGTGTGTATTGCTGTGTGAAATTTGAGTTGTACCTGGCAATTGTATAGTTCAAAATTTATGTTTTTGGTATTATACAAATTTAAGTTTTGCCGGGTGCGATCCCTTGAATGTGTACAAAGAGACTTTACCATCAACAAAACCGATTCATTAATTGAATTTGCCCAAGGAAGAATGTTTTGATTTTGGGATGTTTTTTTCATTCCTTCTTATGAAGAATGTTAGGGTTGTTATGGTATATTGTTTGTAGATCTTATGTCTAATATCATTTGCTTGTCATGTAGTTGCTATAACAAAGATGGACAACCCAAATGAGCATAATTTGAAAGTTTCCAAGATATTCAGCTGGAGCACCAACGATAAAGAAGAGGGCTAAGAAGATCCGTACACCAGTAACCTTTCACAGGCCAAAGGCACTAAAGAGTACGAGGAAACCCAAGTTTCCTTGTATTACAATGCAGGTTGGTATTTATCGTCGTTAGCTAGCCTATAAATGCGTGTGTTATGAAAAAAATAATGTTAACTTTTAGAAAGAGACATCTTACTCTTACAAAAGAAACCATATAAGATTATTTGTACTGGTTACAAAACTAAAAGTTCGTATCAATATTTGGTCGTTAATTTACTGTTATTGATATTATACTTCATTTGTGGCGGTTGAGTTATTGCTTTACTGGATATTGAGTTTTTCAACTTTCTTTATTTTATTTTTTCATCATGTTGGTGTACTATCTTCTGTTCCTTATCTATGCAATGAATTATACAGTGAAAAGACAAGGAACAAAATAGGGGTTGGAGTGCAAATGGGGTGGCAACGGCGTTGTGAGAAGTTGATGGTGCAAGAAACCTGCTGTTTCGAGTGGCAAAACTTGATTGCAGATGCTTCTAGAAGAGGATATGCTGGGGAAGCAGAGCTGCAGTGGGAGTCATATGAAGTTTTGGATGAACAGTTGAAGCAGGAGTGGTTGGAAAGCATTGAGCAGAGGAGAATGGCACCAAGGCCCAAGAGGAGCAAGAGGGCACCCAAATCCCTCGAGCAAAGGAGGAAAATATCAGAAGCCATATCTACCAAATGGGCTGATCCTGTAAGCAACAAATAGATTTTTTTGTCCTCATTTGATACCTTAAAAACAAATTTGTCTTAATCTGATCTGAACTGTGATGTCGTGAGTCTAACCCAAGGTGTTATTTTTTTTTTAATTAAGAGTTATCGTGAACGGGTTTGTGATGCTCTGAACAAGTATCACGGAATACTTGAAGGTAGAGAGAGGAAGCCAAGGAGAAAGCCTAGTGGAGATAGAAACGATGCGAGAAGGAAAACTTATAGTGAATCTGAGAGTGACATTAAAAGAAAAGTCGTGCAACACCATACAAGGATCCATTAGCAGATTCCAAGTTGGAGATGATAAAGAATATTAGAGCGCATAGGGCTGTTACAGAAACCAAGAAAACAGAAGTTGTGGAACGTGCAAAGTAAGTGTATATACCATATATTGCTTTAGGATAGTTCACACGACTTTAAGATATAAATACTTCAAGGTATTACGACAACATTTGATAGCTCCAATACTTGTCCTAACTGGTGAATCGATTATGATTCACGAAGCTATCTTTTTTTCAATGAAACTATTAGATTAGAAATTCACATGAAACTGCTTCTAATTCTAGCCACACCTTCATCTATGATGTTTTTCTTGCTAGGTTACTGATTGCAGAGGCTGAGAAGGCTGCTAAGCACTAGAGGTGGCTGCAACAAAGAGTCCTCTTGCACTAGCTTCTCTTATGTAAACCAGGAAACTCATTGCTGAAGCAACTCATTCTATCCAAGTTTGAAATATCCAAATAAAGAGCACTGGCATGTTACATAACTGTCTTAAACAAACAAAAGGGATTTACTGAAATGTCATGGTTCATGGTCACCTGTGGAAACCATTTTTATGCCTGTTGCAAGTTAAATCGTCTTCACTTGCTTCTTTATTCACAATTATTCCTTCTAAACTTGTGAATAAGTCTGCCCTGAGCTGAACTTATTATTTGTAGGGACATTTCTGTTGAGATTTAGGATGGTCAGCTTGTCTCACCAACTTACTAATGATCCTAGCTTTAACTAAAACCTGTTGTCCAACTTGAAATTCAGTTTTTCATCTTTTACCTTGTTGAATTAGACGGTGCTAGACAGTGATAAATTATTTTTGTAATAAGAAAAATAATCAAGTTTTACTTTTAGCCTTGGTGATGATATGTTTCTTTGTTTCTCCGGGTACTGTTTTATTCTTTCGAGATCAGATAGTTCGATGGCTTTATTCTTCTTATGTCCCCAAAATAAACGTAATTGACTATTGATTGGGATGAAAACAACGTGTAATGTTTGATCATGGAATTGCAGATCGTAAACTCTTCCTGAACCTGATGTTTTCCGGTTCAAACTATGGTGAGGCAGAAACTTTGATTGTGTTAAATTTTGTACGTTGAGATGTGTAAAAGTGTGAAAATGCACTTATGTTTATACCGAAAGAATAAGATTTGCATCAAGAATCTAGCAAATACGTTTGGTTTTTTATTTACTCGTCCCGGTTCCAAAAGAAAAGAAAAGAAAAGACCCATTTGGATTATCCACAACAAATCTGAGTTTCGCTTGGTTTCTTGACATTAGAGGTACCCCCTTCTCACCTAATAAATATTAATGGAAATATTTATTTATTAAATGAGTGGATCCATGAGGTCGAGGATAAACTACGGTCCCCAACCCACTGTGGGTCTTAATTTTGGAACAAAACTCAGCCTTTAGAAGAGCAAATACCTCTTGCAATTCTTGTCAGAAGCGTGATCAACTCTATCCCCATGTCGAATGTACCATCTGGAAGCAGCCGAAAGAAGATTTTGGTGGAACCATAAGGAAAGTGGAAGTCTTCACTTGATCTGGACTGGGAATCCGTGAGCTTGAACCTCTCAACCAAGCGGCACTCACCGAGATGGCTTGGAGAATCCACAACAACCCTATCAATTTTGGGCCAAATCCCTCAAAGGGGGAGTGTGAGACTTGCAAGATATCATTTTTCAAATAAAGAAGTCCCACAAATTCTTGAAAAATGTTGAACAAATAGCTTTTTGGATGTTGCAATGGTTAATTTCTAAGAGAAGGCAAGGATATGACAAAATTGGGTTTTAATATTGAAATTGTTGAACTGAGTGTTAAAAGTTTCAAATTTTGACTGGAATGATATGGGTTGTGAGATTTGTAAAAATATTTGGTTATAATTATAGTTAATTCAATCGACTCATGTTAAAAAAAAAATTAATTTTTGCATCCAAACATTTGCTCATAGTGAATGAAAACAATGATTTGAACAAGTTTTCATGTTTCTATTAAACAAATCCTAATAAGATTGTTAGATTAATACTAATTAAGTTCTCAAATGTACTTTAAAAACTGATTTCTTTTGAAATGATGGTAGCGGCTTAAACTTGGTTGCTGGGAGAGATTTTACCAAGTAATTCATTTTTTAACATGTGGTGGTGGCTTAAACTTAGTTGCTGAGAGAGGTTTGAGCAACCAATTCATTTTCTGTTGCTACGAGTCTGTGCCTCAAAGTGAATAGCTACATGATCACTTTTTTAGATGCTACAAGTTACTTGCAAAACGGATATAGTAATTAAACATATTTGGTCGTGGCTCAAACTTAGTTGCTGAGAGAGGTTTGAGCAACCAATTTATTTTGTTGTTGCTAGAGTCGGTGCCTCAAACAGAATAGCTACATGATCAACTTTTACCTGCTACAAGTTACTTGAAAAACGGATCTAGCAATTAAACATATTTGGTTGTGGCTCAAACTTAGTTGCTGAGAGAGTTTTGAGCAACCAATTTATTTTGTTATTGCTACGAGTCGGTGCCTCAAACTGAATAGCCACATGATCAACTTTTAGCTGCTATAAATTACTTGAAAAACGGATCTAGCAATTAAACATATTTGGTTGTGGCTCAAACTTAGTTGCTGAGAGAGGTTTGACCAACCAATTTATTTTGTTGTTGCTACGAGTCGGTGCCTCAAAGTAAATAGCTACATGATCACTATTTTAGTTGCTATAAATTACTTGAACAAAGGATCTAGCGATTAAGTATATTTTTTCGTTGCTAAATAATAGTGGACACATGTTTATTGCCACCAAAATTTCGGGCAGTTGCAATTTTAGACGCTTAAACTATTTAAGCGACTAAATTTTTGAGCTCTTGCTAAGATTTTAGACGCTTAAGCCCGTTTTTCTTGTAGTGATAGTATTTAAACACGTGTTGTTTGGGATTTAATACCCTCACAATTTTCCCTTTTTTCTTTTGAATTTTTACATATGGTAAAAATTTGAGAAAGGAAAAATAGTTATTACTTTCCCGATTTTCACGCCATTAATAAATTTTCTTCCCACGTTTAGCTTTACTTTTCTGACGGTTTTGACGGTTTCGAGAAAATCATGTCTCTAATAAAGTTTTTCTCTCTCTCACTTTCTTTTTTCGACGGTTTCGTCAGATTAGATCTTCTCCTATTTAATACAAGGCTTGTCACATCTCTCTTCTCACTCTTTATCTTCTTTGTCTTTTTCTTCTTAAAGTTTTTGTTCCTTTTCATTCTTCTGCAACTGAACTTTTCAGTGATTCTTCTGTGATTCCTCGTAATTTGATTAATCCACTTTGTGTTGATTAAAGATTTTTTGCATTGGGATCAAGTCTTCTTTTCATCTAGTAATCTGATTTGATTGTTGTTCTTCACTCTGTTACATGTAACATTCCTAACTTAGTGTATATGTTTATCCATTAATCTTCTTAACTGAGCTTTTTAAGAGTGGTGATGATGATGTTTTTATTTTGATTTCTAATTGTTCCATGGAATCCATGAATCTTTTCTTTTCTTGATCAGAAAGTTGTTCACTTGTTTACATTCTGGTTCAATGATCATCTTGTTGTTCTTCTGTTTCTGTAGAATTTCTGTTTTGTTCTTGCTTTTAATCATGGTGAATTTATCTTTTCTTATTTTCTCATGTAGATAAAAATTCATCATGTCTGGGAAAACTGATAGTAATGATGATGGTGATGCTCCTCATCATGATGATCATCCTTTAGAAAGGAAATCATCTCGTTATTTTACGAAGAAGAAGAAATTAAGAGATCAATCTGGTGTTTTAAATGTTCATTCTTCTGATGATATGGTCATTGCTACCATTAGACCAGCTTCTAAGAATAAGCGTTTCAATGAGAATCTGAGTTTTAGGTCAATGAATATTGATGAATTCAAAGAGAAATATCAACTCCAACAATTTAAAGTTTCCTTTTGCGATCCCGCTAAAGGAGATGAAATTACGCTTGATATGATAAGGAAATTTGAGTATAGCAACAACAGATTGTTAATAACTGCGGGAGCGTTGGATGCGGTCTTGAAGCTTCCTCTGTACAAGAGTGGGGATTCTTTTCAGTACGAGGTTCTTACGAGCGTAAACAAGTCCAAGCACGGTTTCTTCCGGTCCGTTTCCCAATACAACGGGAATTGGTGGCGCGTGCTGGATGAATGTAGTAAGCGCAGCAGGGGAGGAACAAATTTATCATGCTATGTTCCAAATCTTGCGGAACGTGAGCAGTATACCGTAGATAATTTTTATGCTACGTATGCTGACAATATAGCCGCGAAGAATTATAAGAAGTGGAGTGTCGGTCCGGGTCGTAGAGGTGGCGAAGCATTTGGTCTTCTCTGGGAAATTGATAATTTTAAATTGAATGTCATTCCTGGGACGCAAGATCTTTTATGGGAAAAGATTCGTGATGATCATGATTTCAGGTGGTACCGCACTCCCCTGATAATTGAAAGACCAAGGGTTTACGGGTTCGTTCAAGAAAGTGTGGTCCACAACCTTTCATCTTGCCTTCATTCTTACTTCCCTTGGCAGTTAAACTTCAAAGGTTTTTCTTTCTCGCTTGATGATGTGGTACGTAGAAATTTCTCTCTATTCTTCTACATCACGCTTTAAACATTGTTTAATTGTTTTCCCTATTTTTTTTTATAGCCGCAAGCTGAAGGGAGCTCGAAAGATGATTCGGGTGTTAAGCGTAAAGCCGCAAATCCAATAGAAAATGTATTGTTTTATCTAAATGAATTTGCATGTTTCTTTTGAATCTTATTTAATGAGTTCCTGTTGTATATTGACAAAGTCGGAAAAAAGCCAAGGCTACTCCTCGTGTTTCCACTGATAGGGAGGAAGGTGAAATCCGTGATTCTCCCCATTGTCAACCAGAGTCGAGAACTGATGATAACTCTATTGAACCTGAAAGAAATGTGGAAAAACAGAATGTCCCGCTCCAGCTAACAAATTTTGTGTCCACAGAGCTAGTTACTGCTGGGGTGGAAGCTACGGGTGTTGCGGAAAGTTGTCCAAACCAGTCCGCAGATCCTGAGTTCTCGTATCTTACTTCTCAGTTCTCTCATTTGTTTGAAGATGGTCTTCTTGTGCCTTCTGCAAACGATGATGGTTTATCTGATAAGGAAAATGACGCAGTTCAGGATGAGCCGGGAAATGCTACGATAGAAGAGGGTGAGCCGGCAAATGCTGCAGTGGAAGCTGCTTCTACCGAGGGTAATGTCATAAGCATGGTTGTCAATGATGCGGTTCAGATGAATGAAGAAATCCCGCACAGTGATAAGGGTAAAGGAATAGCGGGGGATGAGAACCTTATGGATAAAGAAGAGGAGGCCTTCCACTGGTTTATGTCTAAGGATTTGCTGTCCGTCCCATGCGACTTTGAGCCAGTGGAGACAGATAGCCCTGCGGTTGCTAATCTGCGGGAATTCATGCGGTCTGCCCCGTATGACGTAGTAAAAGAAGCCTGGTTAAAAGGCCAAGGCCATCCCGTCCATCCTTCCTTTGACATGAACCTTCCTTCTTCTCTTGCGGAGACGATTGCTCTCGCGGATGGTGGAACATATTCTTTCCCGAAACAAGCCATCTTGCAGGTATTTTTATTATTTTAATGACCTTTACTTTTATTTATTTTTATCTTTACTTATAGCTTTAATTTCAGAAATTGCAGCTTGCTCGGGGCCAGAACGCTGCGTATGTGGCTTACAAATTCTTCAAAGGACGATCCATAAAAAAAGAGACTCAATTTAGGAAATTTGAGGAGAAATTAATCAGGTCATAAGAAGATGTTGTGGACTTGAAGCGGGAAAATGATGCGCTTCGTCAGCAGTTACTAGATATCCAGAATCAAGGTTTTACACTTCTCCTCTTATGTCATTTTTCTTACTTTATTTGCATGTTTCTGATTACGTTATGGGATTAGCGGGGGATTCAAACCTCATGAATAGGCTGCAACGTAGAGATACTCGTCTGACAGAACATGTATTAAAAGTTAATAAAGAAAATGTGGAGATCAAGGAAAGATTCAATAACCTGGTTGATAGATTGAGTCAAGCCAAATCGAAGTACGATGAATTAGAATCAAAGAATCGACTTTTATATGTAGATTATATTCGCAAGAAGAAATTGGAAGAAGAAAATCGCAAGCTTTATGTGGAACGCAAGAATATCCTTGCGGGATTTTCTCATTCCGGCTCACATCAAAACTCGCAGCTTTATTCTTATATGGCGCAACTGATTGAAGATAGAGATAATTCAGGTTCAGAAGCTCATGCTAAAGGGAATGCACTTGCGGAAGCTCAGGCTAAAAGCCGCAGCTTATCTGATACCATTCTTCTTCTTCGTGAAAGTGATATTTTCCGCTTAACATATAGAGATGGAAAGGTGTACAAACAAAGCAAATCAGTTGCGGGACAATGATTCATCGAAACAAATGGAGTTAGATCAATGTCGTCAAGATCTTCAACAACTTACTGACAATTATCATAAACTTTCAAAAGAATATGACTTCCTTGATGATTCTAAAGACGCAATGGTTCATGAATTAGAAGAGTTTGAATCCCTCGCAAGAGGTATCCTATTTTATTTCTTATTTAAAGTTGAATATCATTTCCGCATTGATTAATCTGTTATTTATGTTGCAGGCTTTGAGGAAAAATTTAATGATGCGGCCGCAAGAGCTGATAAGGCTGAAGAAGAACTTAATACTGCCAGTGCTAAGTTGGAGGAAATCAACGGACAACTGAAACTTGTTACTGTCAAAGCCACTGAGGCGCAATGTCAACTTGAGCTTCTATCTTCTAAGACTAAAGAATCAGAGGACAAATGGAAGCTGGAAAACTTGAAAGTTGAGAGCTTGACTCGTGTCTTGGCTTCAGAGCAAGGGAGAAGACTTTTTGGGAGGGGAATGTCAAAAATTCTGCAGCCGAGGTAGATAAGTGTAAGCAAGAGCTTGAAGCCGCAAGAGTTTATATTTCTTGGTTAAAAATTTAAGTTCGTGTTGGAGTTGCAAAAGAAATCAACAACACTCTTGACAAAGTTAAAGCTGATGGATTCACCAAAGTTTATAGCCGCAAGGAAATCCCTAAACATCCTTCTCCTATTGTACATCCTTCTGCTCCTTTGTTTTTCCTTCTTTCAAATTGTATTGGCAAATTTCTTTTTTGTCTCGTATTACTGTTCCTGTAAAATAATTTATGAATATATATTCATTGCTAGTTTGTTGACTGAGTGTGTGAATTGATCAACCGCAAGGCGTTTTTTGTACCTTGAGTTGCCTTTGAGGGTACAGTCACATGCTAACTTCTCTCTAGCCAGGAGGAAATTAATATGCAGACCCTAAGAGTACCTCATGAGATGGAGAATACCTGATACAATAATTAATGTCATGTTAAGCATCTCTGTGGCGAAAGATCCAATAGTCATACACTCATAGACATTTATATGGATTTTCTAAAGAGATTGCATTTGTTCTGCTTTACCTAGTATGAAGCCAAATTATTGTATGATTACATTGTTGGTTATTGATAATATGATTTGAGATATTGTGCGTTCCAAGGATGCCGTAAGACTTCTCTATTCATATTCCGCAAGTGGTATGAACCCTGTCTCAGAATATCTTGTATGACATATGGTCCTCCCCATATGGGTGCAAATTTTGTTGCTTTTTTCTCTCTTTGGTATTCTGGGATTTGTCGCAGAACATACTGCCCTTCCACAAAATTCCGCAACTTTACTTTTTTATTATATTCTCTTGCCAGCCTTCTCTGATAATTTTCTATTTTTTGGAGCGTAACCTCTCTTCTTTCTTCTAAGTCATCCAACTTCACAAGCATTAGATCTGTGTTTAAATTCTTTTCCCATGCTTCTGTCCTTGTTGTGGGTAAAATAATTTTCGTTGGAATAACTGCTTTCGCTCCATAAGTGAGAAGAAAGGGTGATTCTCCAGTGGCTTCTCTTCCTGTCATGTGATATGCCCACAAAGTGTTATGAAGTTGTTCGCACCATCGTTTATGATGTCCATCTAGAGTCTTTTTAGATTCATGGCAATAGTTTTATTTGTAGCTTTAGGTTGTCTGTTACTTTGAGGATAAAGTGGAGTGGACTTGTTCTTTTGGAAATTAAATGCTTCGAAAAGCATATAATATTTTTCCCTTGTAATTGTTGTCCATTGTCCGAGACTATAGCTACCGGGATTCCAAATATGCAAATCATATCTTCAAATAAAAACTTGAAAACATCCGTATCTCTAAAGCGAGCAAGATCTTTAGCTTCAACCCATTTAGTGAAATAATTTGTTGCTACGATCAAGTATTTTCTTTTTTGTGTGCCTTCCACTAAGGGCCCAGCGATATATACTCATTTTACAAACGTCCATGGGCTGAGTACAAAATTGAGTTCCGTTTTGGGAGCTTTAATTCTTTTTGCAAAGTGTTGACATTCTTCATACCTTCTCGCCAGATTGTCCGCATCTTTGTGCATAAATGGCCAGTAATACCCTTGCGTCTTTGCTTTCAGTGAGAATGACCGTCTTACGCTATGATTTCCCGCATCTTTATAATGAATATCTGTGAGAATACGTTGTCCTTCTTTTTGTGAAAAACACCAAAGTAACGATCCCAAAAAAGACTTGCGGTACAAAATTTTATCCCGCAATTGATAATTTGCAGATTTTGATTGCACTTTCCTTGCCTCTTTAGTGTCTGCGGTAAATATCCCACTTTGTAAGTACTGATGTATCGGGAGTCTCCAATCTTCCTCGGATGATTCATTTTCTGGTTTCTGTGGAAAGTTTGCATCATCTTTAACGGATGCATTTTCAATATCTTTACCTACTTCTTCTTCTATGTTTTCGACCTCCCATAACTTAATTGATGGCTCATAGATGCGCCCAATTTTGACTACTGATGTATTTCGATGTTTTATCATTGAAGATATGAATGCTAGTGCATCAGCATGGCGATTTTTCTCTCTGGATAAATGCCGAAAAATTATATTTGGAATTTGAGATGTCAATTTTTGAACAAGATTCTTGTATTCTATCAAGTCTTCATCAAGCGCTTGATATTTCAACTCAACCTGCTGTATTATCAACTGTGAATCATTTGTAAGTCGTATGTCACTTATTCCCAATTCAATGATGAGCCGAAGGGCATGAACCACAGCCTCATATTCCACTATATTATTTGTGTGTTCACCAAATTTAAGACGAAATGCATGTCATATCCGATCTCCTGTAGGGGTTATAATCACAATTCCGATTCCCGCTCCTTCTTTATTACGTGCCCCATCAACAAATACTTCCCATCCGTGGGAATTTACAGAACTCAGAATATCTTGGGAATCATCGTCTTCTATTCCCGGCAAACCTTGGATTTCAAAGTCCTCATCCAGTGGTAAGTACGCAAGGAAATCTGCCAAGACTTATGATTTTTGTGCAGTTTGTATTTCAAACATGATATGGAATTGCTCCAATTGTGCATTCCATTTCGCTATTCTCCCTACTTTTCTCGCATTCGTTAGTACGGACTCTAACAGAGCTTTACTTGGTACCCGCACATAATGTGTTAGAAAATATGTGCGTAATTTCTGTGTGGCAAAAACCAGTGCTAATATCAATTGTTCAATTTTGGTGTAATTCCTTTCTGCAAGATTAAGAGTTTTACTGATGTAGTACACTGGTTTATCTATTTTCTCATTTGTTCGTACCAATACCGCACTTACAACATTTTCTGTTATAGCTATGTAAAAGGCCAGTACCTCTTTAGGCTTCGGTTTTTGTAATACAGGTAGTGTGGCGAGATAAGCTTTGATGTTTTGAAAGGCTTGGTCACAATTTTCATTCCATACAAATTTGCTTTTCTTCTTCAATGTGTCAAAAAACGGTTTACATTTGTCTGATGATCTGGCAATGAATCTTCTAAGTGCAGCAAAACATCTATTTAGTTTTTGTATTTCTTTTATATTCCTTGGAGATGGCATATTAATAATTGCTTGTATTTTTGCTGGATCAACTTCAATCCTTTTTTTGTGACCAAGTAACCTAAAAACTTTCTAGATGTAACTCCAAAAATGCATTTATCCGGATTAACTTTTATTTTATATTTGCGTAGAGCTTCAAATATTTCTCTCAAATCTTGTAAATGATCCTTTGAAGTTTAGTTTTTATTAGCATATCATCTACATAGACTTCCAAGGTGCGGCATATCCATGGTTTAAAGATTGCATCTACTAGTCGCTGATAGGTTGCTCCCGCATTCCTTAGTCCAAACGGCATTCGGGTATAGCAGTACAAACCATGCGGGGTAAAAAATACAGTATGTTCTTGATCCTCTTCAGCTAAAACAATTTGATTATACCCTGAATGTCCATCCATGAAAGATAAAACCTCATCTCCTTCAACTGCATCTACTAGTTGCTCAATGCTAGGAAGCGGATAACTATCTTTAGGGCATGCCTTGTTCAAGTTGGTAAAATCTATACAAATCCTTACTCCTCCATTCTTCTTTGGTACAATTACCATGTTGGATATCCAGGTTGGGTAACGCACCTCTTGAATAAATCCCGCATCCATGAGTTTCTTTAGTTCTTTTTCAACCGATAAATGATACTCAGGCGCCACTTTGCGTATACGCTGCCGAAATGGTGTAGTACCCAGATGTATATGTAATTCATGACGGACGATACTTGGATCAATGCCTGGCATATCCTCCATTTTCCATGCGAAAATATCCACATAATCTCTAAGTAGAGTAACCAAATCATGTTCCCTTTCTGTTTCCATCAGTGTTCCAATCTTAATTATTCTCGGGGATTCTTCTGTTCCTATCTTGACATTTTTGGTTTCTTCAACTGCTGAAAAGTAGATTTAGGAACTCCTAAAAATGTGGGAGCTCGCTTTAATTGCTATTCTGGAATACTGCCCCTGCCAGTTTTTGGTATGCTTCCCTCCGATGGAGTGTTTTTATCTGTTTTATTTACTGACCCTCTTCCCGTAGTCTCAATCAAATATTGATTTGTTGCTTCTTCTTTTGCTTTGATTTTTCGTTCTTTCTTTCTCTCTTATTGTTGTTGTATTCGTTCATCATTCATGTGTGTTTCTGCGAGGACGCAAGATCTTGCAACATTCTGATCCCCCTTTATTTCCATTTCTCCTTGTGGTGCTGGGAATGGAAAATATTGATGATAAGTTGCGGTTACTCCTTTCAATTGGTGAACCCAATGTCTGCCAATGATTGCATTATATGGGGACGGTGCCTTTACTACACTGAATTTGGTCAAAATGCTTATTGGTCCCGCCATGACATCAAGTAAAATCTCTCCTTTTGGCTTTGATGCTATCCCATTAAACCCATAAATAGTGTAACAAGAGGGTGTGAGTTGATCGTCCTTTAGTCCCATTTTTTGGAATGCGTCATAAAATAACACATTAAGTGAACTTCCCCTATCCATGATGATCTTCTTCATATTCCATCCAGACATCGGTAAAGTGAGAACCAGCGGATCATGCAACTTTAAAAAATTGATGGGGAAGCCATCCATTTCTCCCACGTTTCTGTCATTCTTCCCGCAACTTTAAAAAAATTCATGATTGTCAACTCTTTTACGCAACTTCTTATCAATTATTGCGTTCATGGATAATTGACTTGACTCTTTATAGGAAATCATGTTGATGGTTCGATTAATCTCTTGAATATTTACAATTTTCCTTGTGTTCAGCCTTGGTGGAGGATTGGGTAAATAAAGGAATTCCTTCATTTCTCCCGCATCAATTAATTTATGTACTTGCAATTTCAAATTCTTGCATCTATTTGTAGGATGACCATAAAAACAATGATATCCACAATAATCTTTAGAGCTTTCTGTGTGCAGTGGTTGCTTTCCTTTCGTCCATGGCCATTCAAAATCTTGCTTGTTCTTAATTGCATTTAAAATTTGGGAATATGGGTGTTGAGTTTAGTAAAAACTCGATCCTGAAATTAGCGGTTGATCCTTCTTTCCTCATTCGCTCTTCCTCGCTTGAATTCATTATATGGGTTTCACCCGCAACCCGCTTTCCAGAATTTGTTGCGGATTCAACAAAATTTGTTCTGTTTGGAACTCTTTGATGTTGGGAAATTATTCTTGGATTTTGTTTTTGAATATCTTGCAACCTTGCATATTTTTCAATATTACCCTTAGATCCCCTTCAGTTTTTTGGATCTTCTCCATGAATATCTACAAAGAGCGGGCTCATACGATTTGCTATTCCCCATTTGTAGCAATTAATAGAAATTTCTGGACTTATATTACCTATCGCTTGACAAATTGCCTTCCATCGATCTGTGTAGACGCAAGGGAAAATAACTTGTCTATTCCAGCATTTGCTGGTTTATTGTACATTTACATTTCCAAGAATTTTCGGGTCAATTGTGCATACGAGTGTATTGATCCTTCTGGTAGATTATCGTACCATGTTAATTCTGATCCTTTCAAACTTGATGGAAAATATCGGCACATGATAATATCATTTTTCTCCCAACGGGTCATATTGCGGTTATAGTATTTTAAGTGAGCCGCTAGATCTTTTGTCCCATCATAACATTGAAAGATGGGGAGATTGCATTTGTGCGTGGTAGATGCATGCGCAAGGTGGGGTGCCAATGGTGTTCTAATGGATTCGTTTAGTAATTCCTCAAGAAATCCTCCCTCTTGTTTGTTTTTCAAGGTTTTTATTTTTTCTCTCATTTCTTCCAAGTCCTCGAAATATTTATTCCATCTGTTGTTCTGCGGCACTGAATCATCAAAATCTAGTCTATCGGGCTCATACCGATGATTAAACTTGTTTTGTTTTGAATGAAAATATGTATCATATACGGGTTCAACTATCATCACCCTTTGATCTTTATTGATCTTTGTTTTTCCTTTTGCAGATCTGTTTGAACTTACTTCTTGCCCCTGTAACCTGGTAACAGATGCTTCCGCATCCTGTTGGGCCTTATGTATAAGCATCTGATTTTCTTGTGTTAAGTGAGCAATTGTTTCTGCACAAGTCTTTTGTGCCTCACGCAATTCATTCAATTCTTTAAATAGTTGAATGGGGTCAACCCTGTTGTGTGATGCTTCTCCATGTGGTTGGTCAATTGATTGATTAACTGGGGTGTTTGCCTGAGCATCCAAGGGTTGTGGTCCTTGGGACTCCTCTACTATTTCTCTTTATGGAAGAGTCTGTATTGTTTGATTTCCCAAATTTCTTCTATCGATATCTTGTACTTGTACGGATTTGTTTGCGACTGTCTCCATTTAGGTAATTTCTTTTGGAATATTATAATGTCTTATTTTCTCAATCTAGTGATGTTGTAGAAATTTCTTGGTTGATGTTCTAACAAAAGTTCAGATAATGAGATATGTGTTTCATAAAATTTTAACATCTGTAATATATATATATATAAACAATGACTGATAGAAATCATCTAGCTTTAATTAAAATTTGATATACCACATAAAAGCTAGACAACTTTCCAATTTAACTCAGGTTTTATAAGTTCATCAAATCATTTTTTGCCAACAAATCAGAAGCAAGTTCAGAAATTTAGTTCAAAACTTATTTTACTGTTTTGACGAGAATCAAAACTAGGTAGCTGTAATACAATTTTAATTTATACAATCAGTTAAATTAGAGACACATAGACTTAATGGTTTCAGGCCAAATTCTTTTGCAAAATCGTTATAAAACATAATATTCGGTGGAAGTTTATGAGCAAAGTTTTCACATCCATGGTTAAGAGAACATCTGAGGTAATCAATAATATTAATATAAATGAAAGGTATCAATTACAGAAGTATTGTGTATGAACATAACAGTTAAATCTATATAGACATCAGTTGAAAATTTTGGAGAAAAACTCTATGTAAAATTTGAAATAGCACTTAAAATCATAGTATATGTAGGAGAAGAAGTTTTCTGAGATATCAAGATTCAATATTTTAAAGATGAAGATTTGGGCAGGTAGAATAAATTCTTTACTACCCCCCTCCTTCTAGCGCCAAATTGTGATGACCAAAAATCTAATCTTTGGATCACAACAATAAGAGTCAGAAACATAGTCAGATCAAATCTAATATAATGAAATCAAAACATGATAAAAATCAGAACAAGAAATTGAAACATGAATCAACACGATTATTTAACGTGGTTCGACAATCAGATTGTCTACATCCACGGGTGATAAAGATTTGGATGATTTTTATTCATGATGGTGTGTTAAAAAAGGATAAAATACAATTTGCATCAGGTAAAATTAATCATAGAATTATTGAACTAGGATTATAATTAACACATTACTCATACCTAAACTTTTTCATTTGATCCTGTTCCTTTTGCCAAATTCTCTAAAAAAAAATCCGGTCCCCCCTTTCTGTTTTGGAGCTTGGTATTTATAGGAAATCTCATGGGTCCCTCTAATCTTAACTTTCTACCTATTAGTTCTTATCCAAACTTTGGATCGAAGCTCATTCCGCAGTCTTATTTGTATTTCCTGCAAGGCTTGACATGCATACTTCTTATTTCCTTTAGTTTTCCGCTTGGTGATCCTTACTTCTTCTGCGGACTTGTATTCAAGTTATTGTTTTTGGATTTGGATGAGTTTTGCGATCTTATTAGAATTATGGCATGTCTAACACGTGGTCATTAAAAGTGACTTATCATGCTTTAGCTTCTTTTATTCCGCAACTTGTACAACTGAGACATGTCCATCATGCATTAATGTTTGTCAGTTCTATTCATTATGTCAGGATTTCCCGCAACAGTCATGCAACGAAGGTGTCGTATAGTGTGCCTTTCTTTCCCGCAACTTGTGTGTCGATCATGAAACGAAGCTATCTGTTTCAGATGTCTGTTTCAATACTTATCAAAGTTTGAGATGTTTGTTTCAGTACTTATCAGAGAGTTTTGTTTCAGTGTTTTTTTGTTCCATCATAATCTGATACTCCTTCTATAGTATTTAAACACGTGTTGTTTGGGATTTAATACCCTCACAACATGGTTGTCCTATTTCATCATATGATTCTTGCAGGTTCTCCGGGTATAACTTTAGAGTGTCAAGTATGGAGTGAGAGATATTCTAAAGAACTCCCGAGTTGGGACTGGATGTCTGGAACTTGCCTGATATGCTTACGATATGAAATGATTTGGTACCCTATGTAACTGAACAGTGATGTCTAGTCTTAGGTTGTTGGTGCCCGAAGTGATGTTCCATTAGTTTAAATCGGTGAAGCTCGAACTGACTTGTTTTCAACTTAACTGTTGAGGCCAGAGGTTAAGTGACTCCGAGATGGTAACGTCCTCTCCATGTCAGAGTAACAACTAATCCTTTGGTAAGCTTAGAACCTGGAGCTGCATAAAGTCGGTTGTGGCATTTTGTCCTGAGATGGTGGGTGGGTCCGATTATAATGATTTTGATCCCACAAATTTTATTCTCATGGTCAATCACATAAAAAATAGGATTCCGATGATGCTTTAAATTTGACTCTTGTAAACAAGCCCGAGAGATAATCCACTGAAGTAACCGAACTGATGATGTTCATGGTTTATAGTGGCGAATTGCTCTGTGGTGAAAATTAACAAGATGGTGATGATCTTTGCCATATTTCTTCACAAAAATCTTCTCCTTGATGTTTCTCCATAATCAACAACATGCGATAAAAATTAATTAATTCGATCATGACTGTAGACAACATATCAATTCAGTGAATAATTAAGAGAGGATTCAAGCCGAATTATTTGAAACACGAGATGTATCATCTAAAACTTCGTTTGATTTTGCTCACAGGTGTTAGTACCTAAAAATTACTCCTAAGCAAAACAATGTACTGTTGAAGTACTTTCTTTAGATTCGGAAATCAAAAGCGTACAGGATAAGCCTAAACCACGATAATAGCCGTTCTGTCCTACTTCGGTCACAAGGAAAGAAAATGGGTGGATCTTAGGGGAGGGAAGCAAACAAAGTTGAAGGAATTTATGTGTTAAATTATGTGAAGAGGTGGAGAATAACAGAGCTTGTGAGCATGATCAGCTTGTTATATTTTCTGAATGGGCTAAGTAGCCTATTTATAATAGTTTGGGAACACACAATTTCCTTGTAAGTAGTGGAGTTAGTGAAGAGATAGAGAGATGGAAGTTATGGGATAATGGTATAACCGCCTTGGAATTTTCGGGAAACCATTACTCCATTATTCCATTAACTGCTTCAATTTTACCACTACTTTGTAACTTTCTCATCATGGGGTGTTGCCGCGCCGCATGTTGCTGTAAACACCATACCAAAACCCTATAAAGAATCCCCCCATATGATTTTTTTGATTTCTCGTAGGAGTTAGTGGAGTCATGGAATCAAATCAGTGAGTAAATTGTGAGTTTGTCATAAGATTAATGATATCAATGATTTTGTGCCAACACAGTATGACCTAGTATTGACACTAGTAGTAAAGTATAATGCTGGCACGAGCAAGCAAGGATTGGTGTTGGTACAAGCATAGGAGTTGACACGAGCATAGGTGCTAGCGTGAAGGGAGGGAAAGGCTAGCTATAACATTGTGGCTAGATGCGCCAGCGTTGGCGCTGATGCTAGTGCTACCGCTAGCGTTGTGACTAGAAGGGCTACTGTTGGCGCTGATGTTAACGCTAGTGCTGTGACTAGCAGCGCCACTATGGGCGCTGATGCTAGCGCTAGTGTTGTTGCTAGAAACGTAATTGTTGGTGTTGGTGTTAGCACTAGCACTAGCACTGTTGCTTGCAGCGCTATTGTGACTTTTTTGCCTGTTGTATTATTTTCTCCAAAGTTAGCATTGGTTTGGCCTTTGTGCAATGCATACAGAACATATTCAAGGATTCAGCCGTGGAAGTTTGCAACTTGAGATGATGTTCGATGCAACTTTGCATTTAGATGGTATGCATCTAATTCGCGTTTTCATTTGGAGGTGACATTGTATTCATTCTGAATGATCATAATTTTGCATAATTAATGTTTTCCGATTAATGCAAATAGTTTGTATGGATGCGCATGAAATAACGAGGGTTTAGCCGGTTAAATCCCTGAAATTTTGAAGGCACATTCATATATAAAATAGCTACAGGGTTAATGCAACTATGAAATGAATATTCATTCTCAATTCTCTTGCAGAATGTAAGATAGCAGTATGTATTCATATTTCTGATATTGGGTTAGGAATTTGTACATATTTATTTCATGCTTCTGCAGGTAGGAAAAAGCATACAATTTTCTCTTTTGTCAAAAACTCACCATCAACATTAAGTCCCTGCTTAGCACGGAACAGTAATGTTTCGTGGTAAGCATTAGATAGTGATTTTTATTTTACTGTCGTAAGCAAAATAAATTAACAAGTTTCAGTTGTCGGACATTACCAAATATTCTTATTTGATGACGCTCCATTGATGTCGAACAATTGCTGAAGGGACAATAGTTGATGTAGTAGTTCTTGCAGGTGATAGAGCATCGTCTGGAGAATATAAGCTAATGAAGCGTGGCTGATTTGTATGATGGAGAGACCAAAATTGACCCGTGTGCAGTACGAGATCGTTGCTTTAAAGAGGAAACCCTTGTTTGAGATGGATTTGGAAACCAATTGCTATAAAAGGGAGATAACCCTCTTATTATTATTTTTATCATTCTCCATTACCGACCACCAAAGCCTTTCTCCTTTTCTCCTCCCGCTCAGTAGCAGCATCATCTTTCTACCGTCGGCGCCACCACCAGCCGATCACCGTCAGCCAGTTTCCGGCCCCGACCAGGTAAGTTTTTTTTTTTTTTTTTTTTTGCTTTTTACTTGAGTTGTATATATTTTTCTCTTTTCTTTTTTTGATGTAAGTGTTTACTCACCCTTTCAATTATTATTGTTTGCTTCATTGCATAAGCATGCTATTGGTTTGATACTGATCTTCTCTTGACAGCTTCTTGCAGGTGAACTCCAGTTCCACAATTGTTGTCTCTGATTGTGATAATCCTTCATTGGCTTCACTGCACCGTTGTTAATCTTTAACCAGGTACGCTAGGGTTTATAACAAATTTCCTTGATTGTTGGTTTTAATTTATATATATAAGCAGGTATTTGCATACCAATACTATATATACATAAAATAGAACCAAAACTTGCGCATGATTGTCCACTTGTTGACGTAAATATTATCCGAACCCATTGTAGATTTCTAACGATCATGATGATAATGCTACCACTTCTTTTAGTCGTGGCGGAAGCAAAAACTCTGATGTTATTTCTCTAGACGATGTGCCCATCATCTACGATAAGCTCTTTGATGGTGTTGTTGATGAGGTTGCTGACCCTGGTTATGTTGGCAATTTTATTCCGAACATCAATATCATCCCTCAGCCTCAAAGTATTTATCCATAAGCTCTTGTCATGCGTTGTTTGCATAGGAGAATACATGCCTTCGTTTGTTCATTTTAAGACGTTCCAAACTCCTCAGTCTGAATGGAAAGGATGAGATAAAGTTATGTTGAAGAATCCTTAGGTGAAGCTTGTTTTAGAAAATGCTAAGATATTCCATGTTGTGAAAGTGTCTGAGACTTTGAACATTAACAAGGAAATGACGGATCTGCTTGCATTTGCTTCTCGTTGGTGCGGTCCAGCCTATTCAGCAGCATATGCTTGAGGTGAGTTAACAATCACCTTGGAGGACGTGGCGGTCTTGCTGCAACTGTCCATTGTTGGTAGCATTCCACTTGAATGGTCTGAGGAGGAGAAGAAATATGGTGCCGTCCTTGTTTAGAAAATAGAAGATTTACAGAAGTCTGGCCGTTGCAATAACAAGAATTATCCGGCTTGGGTTGACTGCTGGTGGAACGGAAGTACACGTGTTGACGGCCTTGATGTTGACGATCCTTTATGCATTGTTGCATTCTTGTACTTTGGATTTCCAGAGATGTGTTTGAATATTCTCCTGGAGGTCAATTGAAGCCTTCACTTGTTCCGCTTGATGTTGTGCTTACCGTTAGAAAGACTCTTCCTCTTGGAAATTTGTTTCCAGGCTCTTTACACTCTCATTTGGATACTTTCATTCGTGACATGAGGATTTCTAATGGTCATGTCAAGATAAAGTCTTTTATCCCTGTTATATTTATGCAAGCTTGGCTATGGGAGCATTATCCTGAATGTGTGCCAAAGGCCAAGCCTTCTTATCCAAGTGCAGAGATAGAGTATGATGGAATCCTCCGTTGGAGTAAGAAGAAACCTTCTTTTTTTAGTTTAATAGACAATAAGAAGAAGTTGAATTTCAGACCTTGGGGTTCGAGGCTTCCACATGTGTTTCCACCAAAGACTATTGCTGAGAGCTCTTATTATGTCCTATGCTCTGGCCCAAGTGATGAGGATAATATTGCTACAGTCGATGATGCCACTTTTATTAATAGTTGTACTCCAGGGTATATTTTTGTTGTTCGCTCCGATAATTATATCATGCAGAGTTATAACATCGAGAGGGCGGCTCGGAAAATGGGATTTGATCAGTATATTCCTCGTTACTGTACGAAGGAACCTTTTGTAGACGTACTCCAGCAATCTGAGGGTGCCCATGCCATTTCTGGTCGAAGCATTCCCTTTCTCCAGGCCGACAGAAAAGGACGTGTCACTGAATATGCTGATTTCTGGAACGCACATCTTACCCTTCTTAAGAACTTCATGTCTAGTGAGCCTTCTAGTGTATGTGGTGAGCCTTGTGAGAAGAAGTTAGCAGCTCAACCGAACTTGAAAATTACTTTTGGAGCAATGCGTGATTTGATTGTCAACTTGACACAGGTACCTCAAATCATCCTTCGTTTAATCACCAACCTTTACTCAGTAATTAAGTGTTTAATTCGTTTCTTGCTGTCGTGGCTTCCAAACTAATTTGCATCAGATATTGTGGCGAACTTCATTCCTCAGTCTGGGGATAAGAAACCACGAGTAATTATGCCTAGAAGTGGAGACCGTCCTTTGAAAAAGGTAAGTTTCTCATATTTCTTTTACTCTTCTTTTCTGCATGAAGTACTTCTATATCTTGTCCTGAAAAGTATTTTTGCATAGTCTGGGAGCGTTACTTGTCAAGGTAACTTGAGTATTCAACCTTTCAAGCTTGGCATCCCATTTGTTATTGGCGTTTGGGCTCCTTATGTTGTAAGTAAACTTTCTTTTGAATATCATCAAGTCACATAATCTTTTGTTTTACTGAACTTTATGAATTTTGACTCTGATGAATAATCGTTATTCTTAAATGACTAGCAACTCGGATACCCTATTATCAGAAAGTACCGTTGTGGTTAGATGTACTGAGAAAGAAGGCAGAGATGAAAACGGGCCTGAAAAATTGTTCCATACTGAAGAAATTGAAGAATCCGGAGCTGAAAATGAAGAACTTTGTGGCGAGTCGCATTATAAGATGCCTTCTGCTTTTGATGGCTTGTTACAGCTCCAAGTAAGTTTGATCTATTATTTTAGAATCATAATGACATGATTGTATCTCTTAAACCACCCAATGTGTAGAATCATACATGATTTCATGAAAGACTTTTGCAGTTTTCGCTGTCAAAAAAATTCAGATTCATATCGTTTTTACCATAACGGCCGTAGAATCTTTGTCCGAAGTCGGAATGAGGTGGTTGACCTCTCATTATTTAGATAACATAAAGAGATAACTTTTGAAAAAATAATTTATGGATTTGGAGTCCATTTACTATGTCAAAAATACCTAACACCGAGAGTTCAGAACTTTCCAGACAGAATTCTGTAGGTTTTCAGTTGTCATGTAGTCGAGCGTTTCGTCCGCCTTTAGTAGCTCGTTAATCCGATTGACACGAATTTTTAGTATATTTTAGTAGACATACATATGAATATTTTTTATATAAATCAACCCCCAAATTCCTTACCAATTAGCTCCAGTTTCAGTTCTTCTGGAGGGTAGTAAAAAGACGTTTCTGACAGCATTTTTGCAAAACGATTCATATCTTTTCTAAACCATATGCCATGACCTAAAACACTTTTTAATGAATTTTTAGGTTTCTAATGGACATATTTTATGAATTTCGTGATTTGTGCTTTATTTCCTTGTGTTTGAGAGATTTTGACTTATTATCTCTATAATGTCTCTGTTTTAGAGGGGGGGGGGGGGGGGG